>OX387424.1:36661885-36959822 GCA_947563755.1 Lochmaea crataegi
CATTTTTCAAAATTTGAACATTTTTTGACAATTGTTGACCAATTTTGACTATAATTGTCCATTTTTGACAGTTTTTGACCATTTTTGATAGTTTTTGACAATTATTGACCAATTTTGACCATTTTTCAAATTTTTTTAAAATCTTTGACAATTGACCATTTTTGAAAATGTTTTATCCATTATCCATTCTTAACAGTTTTTGAGAATTTTTGACAGTTCTTGATAATTATTGACCATTTTTGACAGTTTTTGACAAAAATTGTCCATTTTAAACAGTTTTTGACAATAATTGACAATTATTTTTGACCATATTTCAAAATTTTTGACAATTTTCATATAATTTTATTTGATTTTTAATCTGATAAATTGTTAAATATTCACCAATTGAGATAATTCGGAGGGCGTGGTTTGATTAAATAAGCGAGCGAAAAAGAAAGTAACAATCCTCGGCATTTGTCGACTTTACGTAGCTGTGTAGCTTTGTGTAGCTTTTCTTGGTTGGGCTGGGTTGTTAAGGCCAATTTTATGGACGTAATTTTTTGGGTGTTGGCCACTTGGTCGCCGCGGTCAGTTTTGTCAGCGGGGGTTCATAATGTCATCGACCACTTGGTCGCCAGTTTTAAAATCAGGTAGGCCTCTTGGTCGCCGTAGTTATCAATCATTAAAGGTATTTAATTCGATTTATTGAAAATAATATTTTTATGAAGAAAATAGTTTAACTGATATGATATGGTACACGATTTAAAAATAAAGACTAATGTCTAATGACCTTAACAATTTGATAGTTGTAGTTTTTATCGAGAAAGGCAAGGAAAATCATTGAAGAAGCTATACAGTGTTAAAAAATGGATTCATCAATGATTTTCCTTGCCCTTCTCGATAAAATAAGCCCATAATTTTCTAGGAACCCTTAATCCAGCTTTGGCGACCAAGTGGTCTGTACCTTTCGAATAGTGAAAGGATTAAATTTGGGTAAAACTGACCGCGGCGACCAAAAGGTATATTCCCAATTTTTTAAACCTGTAGGTCACCCTTTCGATAAGTTATTTTGTTTCCAATTATGGTGGTAAATCTCTTCAAAGTGTAATTCTTGTGTTATAGACCTGCGCTCTAACTTTGTGGTTAGAAAAAAGAGTCTGTTATATTAGGCCAAGCAATAGGTAAATATTTTTGACAAAAATCCTAGTAGAAAACGAATGGTGCCATCATATAAAAGACATTACGTAGTATAATTTCGATATGTTTTGGTCACGCAAATGTTTTTCAGTAATTTGTTATTAATAAGATTTTTGTCAAAAATTACTATACTTGCATGCTCTATTGCTTGGTCTATATGAGATATTCGCGGCGCTTTAGACAAACCATGACTAAGTCAATCAGAATGGTGAAATTAGTGCCACATTAATATAATTCTACATGGTTGTTTAATAGCATAATATTAAATAACTCATTAAAAAAATATGTAATGGTATTTACGTCCAACTGTAAATTAATAATTAATAACTCATTCAAATAATTTAGTATTAGACAATAATAATAACATCGAGGTAAAATGAAGAATGTTAAAACTTTTGAAAAGGTGCAATTAGACTATAAGTTGAATCAGTTTAATTATTATACTGTGAAATGAAACGTTTTGTCGGTTCACAATGAATTTACCTATTCATTTATTTAATTGAGCAGGTTTTATTAAATAATTAAAATAACCACGCAGTTTCCAATTTCCGTAATTATATAGCTAATTGGTTTTTTCTTTAGTTTATTCTTTTATTAGGCGACTGTTTAAATTTCTTGCTTTTACTGGCAGTAATTTTTTTAGGGGAAATTTCTTGATTCCTCTTTAAATTAGAACAAATTATATCGAGTGTAACAAAAAGTAGTTTATAAATCAAATCAAATCCATTGTAATTGATATGCAGGCTAACTAATTGTACAGATGATAATATTATAGTTTAGTTCAAATTATATCCTTGACTACTAATGCCATAAATAACCTATTCACTTAATGGATACAGGGTCGGATTAAAAAGGGTGCAAACTAAATAAAATAAATAATTTTTAAAAACAATATTTTTATTTATAAGCAAAAGGATTTGTTGAAATTGTACAACGTACAGTCTGTTTGAAATAGACAGGACAGAGAGTAATAAAACCTATTTAACATGCAAAACCCTCACCGGGTGGGCAACTGACACTCCAGAATTTTAAAACGTAATAAATTGTCATATTTTAGTAAAGCGTGTTATCAATAGATGTCTAAGATAATATTTTAATACCAAGTTTTTGAAAAATATTTTTCAAAGAACAGAGACCGTTCACTAAGAAGCAACAACTACTTCTCGGGCTTTATACTCCGACAGTCATTGAATTACATTTTTAAGTTAAACGGGGCTGGTATATCTGCAAGATATAACCAACAATTCTGGTTTGTAATTAGAAGGGACAACATCACTTCTATACCGATTTCGGCGTATTTGCGCCTCATCAGTACAAGGTAGATGCTATCCGTCCAGAAGCCCTGAGAGCATAATCCTGGACTAATTAAATCTCAATCTTTCATTTTCATTGCGAAAATCCGTTATTGATCGGAAATAATTCCGTCTCCAACATACAATTTCATTTTTTTCGATCAAAAGCGACTTTCTGTTTTTCTGGTTACTTTTTCCCATCTAAAATTCATCTCTCGTAGAATTTTCCACAATTTATCTCTTCCAATTTCAGAAATAATGGCGAAACCCAAATAAGCTATTATTGAGTCATTGAGAACATTTTTCGTGAACTTCGCATTATTTTAGGATATTGCTTGAATATAAAATTCACAATTCTGAGATTTTCAGAATCACAAGCAGGTACGCCCTTGGAATGGTCATTTTACAAGGCTTTTTCAAGTAGAGTATGAGCTTATTCAATTACTAACATATAATAAATATAAACAGAAACTACCCCTACAACACATAATCCATTATTATGACTTATTCTTTTCTACTAGAGAGTCTAGAGCATCGTTTCTAAAGCGTGGGGTCGCAACCCTTGGGGGGGGGGGGGTCGAGTTTGTTTTTAAAGGGGGTCCCAGTCTGTTGAAAACTACATTAGGTAGTAGGTACAAAAGATTCGTTTATTAAAGGAATTAATTTTAGTGTGAGAGTGAGATGAGTGGAGATATGTGGTATGTACTAGAAATGAGAGTAATTTTAGAGGAAATGTTATTTTTTAACTGATACGAACAAATCACACAAAGTGTCACTGTTCCTATAAGTAAATCTAATGCGTAACGACAATGAATCGAATGAGTGAATCGAAATATAATCGAAATCGAACATAATATTCTCCTCTTCATCGCTTTCATTCGACAAAAATTCGTCACAAACTATGGAAAAAAATTTCGAACGAATTTTTTGTCGAATTTTGACGTTTTTCCGATAAAAAACACTTGGGGGGGGGGGTGGAAAAATACATTGTAGATCTTGGGAAAATCTACAACTTTTTCATTCGTGACTTTTTCATAGAACCTCAAAATTAGCTCGAAAAACGCAAAAAACTGCATTTTTCGTTTTTTATTTTTAGTTTCGTTAAAAAATGTTCGATTTTAATTAAAATTTGGTAGAAGGTAGCTTTGATAGTCACAAACTATGGAAAAAAATTTCAAATTAAAATATTTGAAATTTTTCGAGTTATAACGTTTCTTCGGTAAAAAACACTTTTTTAAGGGGTTGAAAAAGACATTATAGCATTTTCAGTCAAAGTTGAGTTCCTAAAAAAAAAGTTGTATATAAAAGTTGTAGATCTTGGGAAAATCTACAACTTTTTCATTAGTGACTTTTTCACATAACCTCAAAATTAGTTCGAAAAACGCAAAAAACTGCATTTTTTGTTTTTTATTTTTAGTTTCGTTAAAAAGTGTTAGATTTTGATGAAAATTTGGTAGAAGGTAGTTTTCAAAGTCACGAACCATGAAAAAAAATTTCAAATTAAAATATTGGAAATTTTTCGAGTTATAACGTTTTTTCGGTAAAAAACACTTTTTTTGGGTAATGGAAAAAGATATTTTTGCGATTTCCTTCATCGCTCTCATTCGGGTAAAATTTGTCAACAAGATCGAATTTTGTTTTATTCATTATCATAGGATTATGAAAAGACTGTGCAAATAGCAAATAGATAATCTTACGAAATGAAAATAGATGCAATTTTTCCCATCGTATAGTCAAAACCGAATATCAAATATATCGTGATCACGTCAAGTTTTAAAATTACTGATATTAAAAAATCACGATATCGCTCATCACTAGTATGTATATACTTACTTCTCTGTCCTATATACTACTTCCCTAAAAATGAAGCGCTCGGTCTCGCCAGGGTTGCCAGTTCGATTTTTATTTCATCAAAAATTCAGTAGAATTATTTTATGCTATACGAATTTAAGGAAAGGATAATTAAATAAATCTATGACGTCAAAAAAATATGAATAAAATTAATCTATTCCCAACAAAATAGTGACGGACGGGGTCGCAAGACTTTTTACACAACTTTTTGGCTTTTTCGTGGGACTCCACATAAAAATGGTTGAGAAACGATGGTCTACATCCTAGGCCAGTGCGACTCCTGGCGAATGTGCGGATTCTTGAACTAGGCGATGAGAAGTTGAAATGGGAAGCCATCGGCAATAAACTACATGAAAGATTCAGTCTCGAATCTCGAGGAGAATGTAATCCAGATTCAAAGGACCACAATAGATCTGAAAAGGTCGCAATGGAATAGGTCGATTAGCCACCTCATCAAATCTAATCTACCGTAACAATATGTCTATCGACCTGTTTCGACTTTTAAATTATCTCGTAAATCGTTCTGTAATTTCCGCTCGACGTCTCATTAGCCACTTCCAACCCCCAACCCTCACCACAAGACAATTGTCATCCCCCACAGCCACAGTCTTTAAGACAAGACATACTTTTTTGATTGCTTATCTTTTCTAACTTCCTAAATTGCTGAGGTAAACACAGTTTTAAGGATACTTTAAAGATACCTTTAGGATACTAAAATCCTACCTCCCTAGGATATTTTAAGAATACCTTAAAGTACATTAACGAACTAACTTTCTTTTATTTAAATTCATTTTTATTCTTTCGTCGATGTCTATCTAAAAGGTAGTGGCGCCCAAAAGCTTCTTATAATTTAACAACCCTCTGGCATACCTAATGCAACACAAGCATGAAGTCGAACCACCCTTGAGAAGGGTATCTTTCTGGAGTGGCCAATAACTTCATCTTAAAGTAAAGGAGTCAGTCGAAAAATTGAATTGAGCCGAGAAAATTTTCCCAACAAGAATGCCTTGCCAAGTTGGTTTCTGTTTTCGGCAATAAAGCACCACATCAATCGACAATTTCTCGTAATTTTAGCGACGATCCAAGAACAGGTTCACCAACAACAGCAGTCACCCAGGATAATGTCGATGCTGTACGTAAGCTGATCCAAGAAGATCAACATGTCACATATCGTAAAATTGGAGCATCATTGGAAATTTCAAAGAGCACAATTCACAAAATTTTATGAAAAATAATCTGTAAAAAAGTTAGTTTCTCCTTGGATACCTTAACGCAGGAAACTCAAAAAATATATACAGTATTGTCAGTGGTGATGAACCCGAAAATAAACGTCAGTCGGTTGTTTGGGTGTTTCAAGGTGAATAGTGATGAGCAAAGCAAGACCAAGACTTGGACAATCTTGGTCTTGCTGATCCAGTCTTGGTCTTGCTCGAATATGTCCGGTCTTGGTCTTGGTCTTGCATATTTAGTCTTGGTCTTTGTTTGCGTATCTAGAGTTGGTCTGGGTCATTTTATCTGACTTATTTTTTTTTCTTAAAGATAGTCATAATTATACATTTAAAATCATTTACAATTTATTATTAACTAACAAAATACTTTATTTTATAAAATGTTGAAAAATATCAAACAACACTTTTGTTTTCTTATGGATTCTAGAGGTGGGTAGTTCCGGGAAAATTGCGAATTGATTCTGGAACGCTTCAGAAAAGGAACTATTTTGTTCTAGCAAATGTAGTTACGAGGTTTTCGTAGAAAGGGGACGATACGCTCTGAAGTGAGAATTTTTAGTTCAGTCTTGTGTATTTGGTCTTGGTCTTGCATATTCGGTCTTGGTATTGGTCTTGTTCTTGTTTATTCGGACTTGGTCTTGCTAGTCTAATGATAATCTTGATCTTGGTCTTGCTTTTTTCGCAAGACCAAGACCGAGACTGCAAGACTAAGACCAATTTTGCTCATCACTAAAGGTGAACCAAAACCTTAGAAAGTTATCCGTTATCGTGTTTCCAAAAAGATGGTGGCGACATTTCTTTAGGTATGCAAAGGGAGCACAGAGTGACCCAACGAATATTTAAGCCACTTTCACAGTTTGGCATTGATTTCATTGTAAAATTCTTTCTTTTTATCAAGTGCAGGTAGTACCACCCGGGTCGGGGTCAATATATGGGTTTAGCCTATTTTTATCCATTCACAAACATTGAAAATAGTGTGCCGGTAGGATACTCGTAAAAAGGAAAGAATTTTATTTTAACAGAATAAAAATTAGGCATTATGTACATAGTATTAGGTACCCTTATTTTTTATTGAACATTTTACAAAAAATACATTATACAGAAATTAAATTATAAAAAATCATATTATTCTTCGTCAACTGAGGAACTGTCATCTATTTCAAGACACCGAAATTGAGCCGAACTGGACGGACGGATTTCCCCATTTTATTACTCTATACCTTTCTGAAATAGACTATAGCTCTATATGCAAAATATAAAAGACAACCCTCGTAATAATTATTTTTTGTAAGTAATCCATTAAAATAGTTATTTTAGGAGTAACACCAACATTTATTATTTCTACGCGTTTAAAAATCCTTCCATTTGTCAAGCAAAGAAAATACACCCATACCATACCCACGAAAACATCAAAAACGTACGTATAATTAGGTTGATGTGCTTACATTAGCAGTTTGGTAAATATTAAGGAACAGTGTAAACATTTATATTATACAGATAATGGGAACAATTGTTTTACATTGTTTGCTTATATGCCATGGCTGTTTTCAATAACTATAAGCCATCTGCCAGTGGCGTAGAGCATCTTCAAAATGTTATAGTTTATCTTATCAAGTTAATACTTGTAGATACAACTGGTAGTTGTGTCACACTGATTACAGGTCATGTTTATGGACCATATGTCGTATTCGTTCGCAATAATGCATTGTAAACGTATCAAATCAGATTGGTAAATAGTAATAAATGTATTTGTGACGAAATTATCGATCGATACATATTGGCAACTTTCATTAAAGCACTAAATTAGTGAGATTTTAAGGCGCATTCTTAAAGAAGCTCTTGTTTCTGTTTACGCTATAGTAATGAGATTCGGTTTCCTTTAAGGCCATTCGTTCCACAAATGGCCTTGAAATTTCAGATTTCCAGGGTAGCTGTCAAGATCGACAACAAGTACGGATGCTCAGTGGGTAATTTGTGATCGAATTTATGAGTAGAGGTAATGGATTTTGAGATGAGCCCTGCGTGATTCCGTCGCAGAATACCAGATTGCGTTCGAAAAAAAAGTTACTACCCATCCTAATAAGATCAGCGCTTAAATTTCATTCTTTGACTGTCCTCCGTTCAGGTTGTTTCGACTCCGAATCTTTTAATAGTGCAGTACATTTTGTTTCCTTTTTAGTTCCTTGTAGTTTAGTTAAGATTTTTGTAGACAATAATTTGTGAAAATATTTTGTTTAGTGAATTAATTTACTTGACAGTAAGGTATGTATTAATTTATTTTATTACGTGTTTAAAATTTAAAGTTTGATTTTTGGCATGTTATTACCTAATCAAAAAGAATGTTATTTTTACATGGGACATTGGGCAGAATAGTATATTACATAACGTGTGCGGAAAGTGACATTTTTCACACGAGTGGGAAATATTGTAGCACGAGGCATAAGCCGAGTGTGAAAAATCACTTTCGCACAAGTAATGTACAGTATTTTTCCTACGACCACGTGATAATTTCACCAAATAATGTGTAATCAACATCTGACATATTAATACACAAAATGTTACAATTAAAGTCAACATAATTGATTTCAAGAAATAACAATAACTATCATTAGTAACAAAAATTTAATTAGTTATAGGTAGGTTATTACAATCAATTCTTAATTATTGTATATATGTCATTGTCAGTATCCACGATATTGTTATGCATGTCTGGGATACGTTGTTATTGTAGATAGTTCCAGGTAGGTAGGTATATAAACTGACCTCACAATTATTGCGCTTCACATTCACTAATCAGAATAATTTTTTGACATTTCTCACAATTTGTCAAAGCCTGCTTTTTATATATTATAATAAATACCTATAAGATGATTACATTTTCAGTTCAGTATTAATGTTGGTTTGGATTAGTTGGTACAGCATCGGACTTCTGACGAAGAGTACGTGGGTTCGATCCCCGACCGCGTTTAAAATTTTTTTTAATCAAGAACATGAAAAAAATTTCACTTTTCAAATAGATCGCTTCAAATTTAGATATTACATAGGTAAATCTAATTAAAAATTATATATTTGACAGCTTGACAGTGGTCAATCTTAATAAAAATTATACATTTGACTTATTATCCGCAAGCGTGCGGAAAGTTACTTTCCGCTCATGTGTGGAAAGTAATTCGCACGCTAGTTTGATATAAGCCACTTTCCGAGGTACTGTATAGTGCGATATAAGTTACTTTCCTATGTGGTCGTAGGAAAAATTTTTTTTAATTGATGCATATGTAAAACTTGAAACTATAGTTTATATTCATATATCTTTATTTTGTGTATTAATTTTTTAAATCTTTTGTTCTAGAATAAACCTGGAAACATGAGTGGTTCCAAAAAAGTTATACATAGTCAAGGTCGACAAATAATATACAGTGTATATAAATTTATGAAGGCAGAAAAAGAACAGAAAGACCTAGATGTCCCTCTGTTCAATTTGAATGAAAGAGTAGCTAAAGCTTGTGATGTTTCTAAGGCCACAGTGAAACGTATTGTGAGCGAAGCTAATAAAAAATCGCCTGGTGAACGCTTCGAATCACCTAGGAGAAGCGTCAACAAACCTTCAACTTCCAAAGGATCCGTTAATGGATTTGAGGAAGAAATAATTCGAAGAATTATTTATTCTTATAGTGCTATTCATAAAAGAAGACCTACCATGAAAAGAATTTTTGAAGAAGTG
Organism: Lochmaea crataegi; assembly: GCA_947563755.1. Classification (NCBI taxonomy): domain Eukaryota; kingdom Metazoa; phylum Arthropoda; class Insecta; order Coleoptera; family Chrysomelidae; genus Lochmaea; species Lochmaea crataegi. Next base: position 36,671,155 of record OX387424.1, read on the forward strand.
AGAAATGAAGAAGGGGTGAACTTTACTGGTAAAATTGATAGTTTCAGAAAATTGGTTAAAAGAATGGGATTTAGATGGAGAAAAACTGAAGATAAAAGGAAAGTTTTAATGGAGACATATGACATTAAAGCTAAAAGAACTGAATACTTGAGAAAGTTAAAACAATACAAAGAAGATGGACGGCCGATTGTATACTGTGATGAAACCTATATCCACAGTTCACATACCGTACCAAAAGCATGGGACGATGGTACAAAGGAGTGTTTAAAATCTCCCGTAGCTAAAGGTAAACGGCTAATTATTTTACATGCTGGAGGTGAAGCAGGATTCGTACCCGAGGCACTTACAATTTTTAAATCGGGAATGAAAACCGGAGACTATCATGATGAAATGAATAATACAAATTTTGTCAAATGGTTAAAAGAAAAATTCATTCCTAATGCACCGAAAAAATGCGTCTTAATATTAGACAATGCCTCATATCATAATACACTCCTAGAACCCATTCCAAATTTTTCATGGAAAAAAGATGCAATGCTGAAGTGGCTTGCTGAAAGAAATATATTCTTTCCTGAAAAATCAACTAAAGCAGAACTATTCACAATTATAAAAATCCACAGGCCAGTTTCTAAAAGATATGTAATAGACCAAATTCTATCAGAACATGACATTTTAACGTTGCGTCTACCACCCTATCATCCAGAGCTAAACCCAATAGAAAAAATTTGGGCATTGGTCAAGAACGAAGTAGCTGCCTGCAACATAACTTTTAAAATGGATGATGTATGGAAGTTAACGGAGAAAAAATTTAGTGAGGTAACGGTAGATAATTGGAAAAACATTTGCGCCAATGTAATAAAAGTTGAAAAGGACTATATGGAAAGAGAACATGTCATGGATCAAGTGGCGGATTTAATAATAAACGTAGGAGAGGATAGCCACAGTGAAAGTGAATTTTCGGATGATGAAGACGATGACGACATATAAATTTATATAGTTGATAATAAATGCTTATAGTTAAGAGCTTTTCATATAATTTTCCCAGTTATATTACATAGGGTTTTTCTAATTTTGATTTTATTATTAAAATCAGGTAGAACATGGTATTATTTCTTTAAGGGGCTAGGGCTCCTAAGTGGTATTTAATAGCTTGTAATCCATAAGCTGTCTAGGTCATTAAAATATCAATTAACTGATTACTTTGTAATCATATATCATTAGTTTAACACTCTGTATTGCTTTGATTTTATTTATCTCTAGACATTAACGCAATTCCCTATAATAAATGTAATTCCGTTGAGTATGTATCATGTTTTAAATTATATTTTACAATAAAATTATAATGTTATTTTCAACATACTTCGCCTGGGCTATAAGAATAAAATCAACCGAAGCGGACTTTTTCAGTTTTCACTTCACGAATTTATTGCATTGTTGCCATTTATATCTACGCAACTATTTACAAGGTTAGGGCTCATCTCAAAATCCATTACCTCTACCTACCGTTGTAAACCATTTGACCCGAAACATCTTTGAATTTTCACTGTTTTAAATAGAGTAGGTAGATAGCATATTCGTTTTCATGGTAATACCATTTTTCACTGGAAAAGAGATTGTTTATTGATTCAAAGTGAACTTTTCTGTAATTTTATAACAATTTTTTTGAAAAATCTAGCATAGCGTAAGGCAGGCTTAAAATTAAAAAAAAATACATTTTTCATAAGTAAATTTTTTAATTTTTAACATTATATATTTTTTACAGACGTAATTAAGCCAGATAACACATTTATTTGTATTAAATATTAGTATTAGACGTTAATAACAATAACAATATATTATTTACATTGCTATTATCTTTTCGAAAAGGATAAAAAACTTTATTAGTATTTATTTATTAAATAAGAATTACTTAGAACTAATGTTTAGACAAACTACAGTTAGAACAGTGTTTTTTTATGACATCACAACATATCGGAACAGTTATTATATTTGGTATTGTATGATGAAACCAGTTATAACGAAAATATTTTGCTCTAGTAGATATCCAATGAAATCAGTTAACTTGAGCCCAAGGGCTGTTTTCAGTGTAATGTTGTTCTGATTGGTTGTGTTCAATCAAATGACCTCAAATTAACTGATTTCATTGGATATCTACTAGAATCTACGTTGCCATGACATTTGGATTTATTTCGATTTTGACGTTTCAAAATATTTAATATTTCAAAATGTCACGATTTTGTCATAATACGGACGAGAATATTAATGAAATTATAGAAGCAAATATACTGTTTTTTTTTCTATAATTAGCAAAAAATTTTCTATTCGAATAACCCTCGAACATTGATAAATGCTCAAAAATTTTATAACAACTTTCTCAAGCTTGTTGCTTGTTGGTAACAGACCTTTTTCGAACAATTATCAATGTCCTTGGGTTATTACTACTGATAACTAATGACACAAATATTGAAAACCGCTCTACTAACGATTTTACCGTCTTTGAAACTACAAAACTTCAACAAATCGCACAACTAAACAGCTCAAGTACAAATGAAATAATGGTTCACTAAAACAAACCGAAGGGATCTACTTCATAAAATTTCCTAGAAAACGTGATATATTGGAAAACCCGGTAAGAAACCATTTTCGATTTTCCCGAATTTTGCGGTCACTTCTATCTGTCTTCACAAATTGTCACTTGTGAGGTCTAAATTATTTTCAATATTATGGCTACCCACACATAATAAGAGACCTTAGTTTGACACCTTTGGCCATTTTACTTCAAACAATTTTCTTACCTGTAGATAGGTCACCTATTTGTAAACGTAATGTGTTTCAGAGACACTAAAAAAGTAACTTTTTTGTAAGTACATTCTTGATTTTTAGTACCTAAGAATAATCTGTTCCCTATATAATCATGTGTATATATCTGAACAGTTTAAAAAATAAAGTGTGTGCACCTATAATATCAAAAAGTTTAAAAATAAAAATAAATTATTCACAACAGTAGAATGCTCTGTTAGTTTTCTTTTGAAGCAGGTACCTAGACAAAATGACAATAAAATAGATATAAATATAAAGATATAAATATAAAGATATAAATATAAAGATATAAATATAAAGATATAAATATAAAGATATAAATATAAAGATATAAATATAAAGATATAAATATCAAAATAGTTATTTGTGTATTTAGAGCGTAAAGTAACAGATTGCCGCTTGAGAAAGATCTTTCGAAAGCGGCAATTTTACTTTACGCTCGAAAAACACACATAATTTTTTCTACAGTCCCCTTTTAATAATTAAAAGAGTTTTTTATATTATCTTAGGTTATAATAGGAGTGCTAGAATAATCGTCATTTTCGCTATTCATCATGATTAACCTTGAAAAGATCTACTGACTAGGGATGTTAAAAAATAATCGATTTTTATTTAAATCGATTATTATTTGCCTATGATCAATTTTTAGTAATATTAATCGATTTTTAGTAAATCGATTTTATAAATTACGAGTTTAAATCGATTTTCGGAAACGGCTCGTATTATTTATTGACTATTTTTCAAAATTTTGACAACTTTTGACGATTATTGACCATTTCTCAAAATTTTGACAATTATTGACCATTTTTAAAAATTTTAACAATTATTGACCATTTTTCAAAATTTTAACAATTATTGACCATTTTTGACAATTATTGACATAATTTTTGATCATTTTTCAAAATGATGACAAGTTTTAACCATTTTTGACAGTTTTTGACATTAATTGTCCATTTTTAATAGTTTTTAACAATAATTGACAATTTTTCAAAATTTTAACAATTATTGACCATTTTTGACAATTATTGACATAATTTTTGATCATTTTTCAAAATGATGACAATTTTTAACCATTTTTGACATTAATTGTCCATTTTTGATAGTTTTTGACAATTTTTCAAAATTTTATACCATTTTTCAAAATTATTGACCATTTTTGATAATTATTGACAATTATGGACCATTTTTCCAAATTATTGGCCATTTTTGACAGTTATTGACAATTTTTGATAATTATTGGCCATTTTTACAACTTTTCTAAATTTTTCAAGATTTTTGACAATTTTTCTAAAATTTTAACAATTTTTCAAAAAATTTGACCATTTTTCAAAATTATTGACCATTTTTGATAGTTTTTGACAATTATCGACCATTTTTCAAAATGTTAACAATTTTTGACAGTTATTGACCAATTTTGACAATAATTGTCCATTTCTGACAGTTTTTAAAAATAATTGACAATTTTTAACCATTTTTGATAGTTTTTGACCATTTTTGACAATAATTCAAAATTTTAGACCATTTTTCAAAATTATTGACCATTTTTGATAGTTTTTGACAATTATCGACCAGTTTTCAAAATGTTAACAATTTTTGACAATTATTGACCAATTTTGACAATAATTGTCCATTTTTGACAGTTTTTAAAAATAATTGACAATTTTTAACCATTTTTGATAGTTTTTGACCATTTTTGACAATTTTTCAAAATTTTAGACCATTTTTCAAAATTATTGACCATTTTTGACAATTTTTCAAAATTTTAGACCATTTTTCAAAATTATTGACCATTTTTGATAATTATTGACAATAATTGTCCATTTTTGACAATTATTGGTCATTTTTGACAGTTTGTCAAACATTTTGACCATTTTTCAAAATAAAATAATTGACCATTTTTGATAGTTTTTGACAATTATCGACCACTTTTCAAAATTTTTGACAATTATTGACCAATTTTGACAGTGTTTGACAATTTTTGAACATTTTTGATAGTTTTTGACAATTATTGACCATTTTTGAAAAATTTTGACCATTTTTCGAAAAATTTTAAAGTTTTTGACATTTATCGACCATTTTTGACAGTTTTTGACATTTTTTGACAATTTTTGACAATTTTTGACAATTTACCATTTGATTTTTAATCTGATAAATTGTTAAATATTTACCAATTGAGTTAATGCGGAGGGCGTGGTTTAATTAAATAAGCTAGCGAAAAAGATTCTTTTTTTGCGCTAGAGCGTAAAGTAACAATCCTCGGCATTTGTCGACTTCACGATTTCATTTGAATGTAGTAATTAGTCATTTTACGCGCGACTGTAGAAAAACGTATTTCTGAATGTTCTATCCCCATTCGTTTGCGATTTTTTTCGGATGGAATATATCGAATGGGTAAAGCCCATATTTCATAATTTTATTGGATCTGTTCATAGGTTACAGTGTGCTTTTTAAAAGGTGAATTGTAAATTTCCCACCCCCATTTTGGACAGACGTCATATTTGGCACTCTTCTTTCTACAATAATAGGGCATGTCCACCAACTGACAGTTGACAGTCGTTCGCAGGAAAAACAATAAACAATTATTTGGTTAGATTTGTATTTTAGTGTTTAGTGTATTGTTTTAATGATCCTTTCTATTATAAACTATCAGATATAGCTTTTAAAATTCCTAAGCAATTAAAACAACGGCAAAGAAAGCACCAACTCAAAATTAAATTAACTCAAACACCATCAAAATAACTATAAGAACCACGTGTTGTGCTTAGAACATAGAGAAAAAGCATAGAACGCTTGTTTCAACTTCAGATTCATCCGGGAGTGACGTCACGTGAACTTGCCCTATTTCACGTTTGATTTTCCAAGTGATGTTTATTGAGGTTATGTATGTAACTTTGACAACAAATGATTGTAACGAAGTTAGGTTTGCGAATTTTTACAGCGTTGCCAAGTACAATTATTACTGTGTACGAAAAAATATTCGTGACTCGAAAATGTGAAATCTCATTGGCACACGAAACTACTTAACTTACTAAGTATTAGTATTCTTATATAAGTTCGAAAATCTGTTTTCAGCTGAAGACTGTTGAAAAGCAATAAATCAATTTTCCTAACTTTGCTACACCATTTAATTGCGAAAAATTATCAATGTTACACTACATGGTAAATTTGGTCAGCTAACCGATAACTGAACACAGATATGCAATGATTGTGAGAAAAATTGGGGTCACTTTAACCAGTGATTGTTGAAGAACTGTTGATGCTCCAATTTCTTGGATTTTTGTTGTTTCATGATAATTATCTTGTTTTCCATAATAGTTTTAGTCCAGAAAATTCTGGGATTTTTGAATTTTGAATTTCATTACATGCTGAACACGATTTTATATTGGAACAGCATAAACTGATGATTTTAAGTAGCCCCAAAAACAAAAACTGCATGGATTTAAATCGGGTGGTCTTGCAGGCCAACTGACTAACCCTCCACGTCCAATTCATCGTTTTCCATACTAGTATCAAGATATTGACAAACTACTCGACTAAAATGAGCAGGACAATCATCCTGCATGAACCACAAATTTCGCCTTGTCATTAGGGGACCACCATCGTACTTAAATCAGGTGAATTATTTTTCAAAAAGCCGATTTAATCCTGTCCAGTTGTACCAAGTCCCAGTAGTTAATTGCAGATTACACATATCCAGACATTTTTGCAGAATCTTTACTGGTGCTTAGACGCTTTTGTAAGCTTAATGTAAATTTAAAATTCCGTTTCAATAAACGTAGTTTCATCACAAAATGAAATTTTGAAAAAAACTTGGGATCTTGTATTTTTTGTCCAGTAACCAGTTTGCAAAAACTACTCGATCAGGGAAATCACCAACTAGCATCGCATGAACTTTTTGAAAGTGAAATGGATAAATGAATAATATTCCATATGGAGGATTTCGAAATTGTAGGATACATAGCCGCGTTTCTTCTAGTACTAAACTCCGGATTTTGTACTAATTTCAACTATAGTTCTTTCGCCATCAGAAGAGAGTAATCAAACCTAATTATGTATGCAAAATACAGCAGCGGTGGCCCAAAAAAAATCAGTATATTTGCAAATGTTTACCATAAAGCACTAACAAATATCTTTTAGTTTAGCGGTGCCGACCATTATTCCTGATATAACAATAGACGACCCTTTTGTAATCGCCGAGAAACAGGTCAATAATCCTTGCATAAGCGTGGTTCTGGGTTTAATAAAAGGGGTAAGATAAAACTACATTTTCAAGTAGTTATATGTATATTGACAAATTACTTTATTTGGCGTAATCAAACCAACAGATTTTAATGGCTAAAAAAGATATTGATAGTGACATCAAATTAACCTGAATATTTCAGAAAGTTTAGAATATTTTTTGACAAAAAAATTACGTTAAATTTTCACCAAACTTCAAGTGAAAATATTAGTTTTTGTCAAAATGAAAAATAAATTATTATAACCTCTTAAATTTATTCATGTGATTACAAAATCTTAAAACAGTTACACAGACTTTCATCGCTATCGGAACTACTATTGTTAACAACAAATGTTACAGGTGTTACGTCTGTAAATAGGAGTTGTCCATCTAATGTCACTTGTAGAATATTGTCCATTTCCCACATTTTCTTTTCTTCTTCTACTACATGCTTAATACATTTTTCCCAATTGTCAGCATTTGCTTGTTTTATAGAGTTTTCCAGCAGTTTCCAAATATCGTCTAAAGTAAATATTTATAGACTATTATTATAAATATAATTCTATAAATATACGCCCATGGTTTACTGGTTTCCGATAATTTTAATACTCTCTCCTGATGGCGAAACAACATAGATCGTTCAGTAATCAAATAATGATTGAATGCCAAAAATACAAAAAAATAATTTATAATAGCTTATTCAAACAAGATCACTTTTTTTTGAAAATACCTTATAGTTTTTGAATCTAATGTAAAATTTTTCAAAAAATTAAAAATTATGGCTCGGCATTATTATTAACTATTTTTATTATATTCTTTCAATGGCTGATTTTTTTATTATCTCTATCATGTGAATGCCTGACTCACTTTTATCGCCTGCAATGCATTATTGTTACGTTCCTGACGAATGTTTCCAATCGAATCTATATAAATCTCACAAACACTTTAATAAAATGATAAGATCAAATGTCGGAACACCACAAATATTTGACATGCTTTCCTTATCACAGTATGGTGGTTCAATAGACTATTAAGTCAGATTAACGAAATTTTATTATTACTTTATAAACCTACACCATTTTTATAAGCAATCAGAAATATTTACCCATACTTACTCAAATAATACTATCTATACAAATTATGCAACAACAAAAAATTTAAAATATCACTATTAGACCGGTATCCCATTATAGTAGGATTCATTATTTCGAATTGAAGCCCTTTTCACCATTGAGTTTCATCTGGATCGATTATCCAGTTTGGGTATTGAGGAATAGCCTTATTCTACTTGGCTGAAAAATTATGAAGCCTACATGTATCATGGGCTACCGGTCTATATTTTTTGATAAATGGCAATTAATAATTTCACTTAGGGTAAAGGCGGGAAAAGTAGTTATATAAACGGTTTTTCGTCGAAAATTTATTTTTGTATCCAACTGATCTATCAATTCAGCGTTTTCAAAGGTAAGTAACATATTTTATAATAGTTTTTTAACGTTTTAAATAGTTAGGTATAGGGTATTCATGCATTTTTTAATGAGAAAATAATATAAAAAAGCCAACTATAATAAGGTTAAGTAGATTATTATTTCTGTACATGCATTTCGGCTAATTGCGGCCACCTACTTTCGGATAATGGCGGACAGATGGGTAATTGCGGACGCTATTTTTTTATTTTATATATTTAATTTAAGGCACAATTACTGAGATAATTAGGTACATAATTTTGTCTTCGATTTAAAATTCATTTTGCTTATTTTTTTATCAGATGGGAAAATACAAGCGGACTTCTAACAAAATATCGCATTCCGTAGAAAATTTGGAAAGAGCTTTAAATGAAATTCGAGAAGGTTCTTCAATAAGAAGAGTAGCCAAAAGGTTCTCTATTCCAAGAAGTGCATTATTTGATAGATTCCATGGCCGTCATCCGCTTCCTCTTTCTATGGGACTGGAAAAATACAAGTTCCCCCCAGAAAGAATATATAACATGGACGAAACAGGCATTACCACGGTACAACGTCCTGGAAAAATTTTAAATGAGAGAGGACAAAGAGAAATTGGATTTGTCACTAGTGGAGAGAAGGGCAATACCACCACAGTTGTTTGTTCATTTAGTGCCGTTGGGAGTTATTTACCACCGATGTTTATTTATAAACGAAAACGGATAACTGATGAACTGAAACGAAATGGTCCTCCGTCAGATGTATACCGCTGTTCAGAAAATGGATGGATTAATGAGGACTTGTTTGTAGAGTGGCTCCAACATTTTAAAAATTTCACTAAGTGCAGTATAAAAGATCCGGTTTTGCTAGTTATGGACAACCACACAACCCACTGCACATTAGAGGCATGTAATTTTTGTAACAATGGCATCATTGTACTTACTCTTCCTCCACATGGAACCGATAAGGTTCAACCACTGGATGTTGCTTTTTTCCACCCCTTAAAAGTAGCATACTATGCAGAATGTGACAAATTCTTAAAAAGTCATCCAGGTGAATGTATAACAATTAACAATGCATTTATGAGAGTGGCTAATCCAGAAAAAGCTATTAAAGGATTTAAGACAACTGGACTTTATCCTCAAAACGAAGATGCATTTACAGATGCAGATGCATTTACAGACTTTTTACCGTCCGATACTCTAATAGTCAATACTGCAAATGATATTGAAGAAGAAAATGCTAACCCGATGAATGAGGAAAATGGAACAACTCCAAAAAATGGCATCCAAATCCAACTAGAAAAAACTCCTGAAAATATAGTAAATGAAAAGGAAATACAAAATAAAGAAGACACCCAAGATGAAAAAGATGAGGGCAAGGAAGAAGAAACATCGACGATTTCTTTTGATGAGTTCTCACCCTTGCCTGGGCCCTCGAAGGTAAATACAAAAAAAAGAAGAATTCAAGAAAACAACACTCAATAATTTTTATGTCCACGCCCCAGAAAGACGTATGAGAAAATTAACAAGTCCCAGAACAAAGTCTAGCAGAAAAACAAAAAATACAATTAATTACGCGGAATAAAAAGATGAACAAAAAAACGATGAACAAGAAAACTTGTCTTCTGATGATACTCAGGATGAAGTTGATGAAGATATTTGCTTGGTATGTGGGGAGTTCGGGGAAAACAATGAAGTGTGGCTATAATGTAACTTGTGCGATCGTTGGGCCCATAAACTTTGCACCGACTCCACGAGAAAGCAGTTTATTTGTGATTTTTGCATATAAATTACGGAAGAGGTAAACTGCGGCCGCAATTACCCGCTACGGGCGGATAATACCGGACACACGTATATTTTGCTTTTTTGAACCTCATTTTTTTGAACCTTTGTCTCTTATTTAAACCCATCTTCAGCATATTCACTATATTAATTAAAAATTGAAGATCGTTCAGCCTTAGGCGTCCGTAATTACCCGACTTTACCCTAATTCAATCACCTGTCGTTAGTGTCAATCTTTCAATTTTCAAATTTATTAAAAATCGTGGTATTAGGGCACGTTTTCTGATGCAAGAGCTCTTTTAAAAGTAAGTTTGAAGCTCCGTGTGCTGTCCTTCGACCAAGCCATACAATTTTAGTTGGTTATTGCTCTGATGTACAATTTCGTTTTCCATTGACATTTTCTGTGCGTCACTATCATGCAACTATTCGCGTGGATTTACTAATTTAGTACGGTACCACCAGTCAGAGGCTTAGATTCCTCGGCACGTATTCACGTATTTTGGCTCTTGGTTGTATCGTTTATGTGAAGAGACTGATTTCCTTATTAGGCTTAATAGTCTTTTTACTGGGTCCTTCTTGGAGAAATCCTCCCTTGGGTTCTCTCGTCCTAGGAGTTTATATCTCCAATGGGTCACTGCTTCATAGATAATGTGTAAGGCTGTTTGCTCCTCTTCCATGCACAACCGACAGATAGGTTCGTCCCTGTATATTCCAATTATATGCATGTGCTTCCTTAGGGTCCAGTGACCGATGAGTAATCCTGTCACTTTCCTTATTTGGCCCCTATTTTTGTTTTATATTTCATTAGTTAGCGACTCCGAGGGTTTTTGTCCCGGAAAACAATGGTTTTCCCCTGTGCCTCAGGGTGATTACCTAGGATCCTCCAATCGCACGTTTGCTCCCGAGAGGCGGAGTTAGTTCAAGCTAACACTGCCTAAACTGGTAGTAAGAAGATCTGGGCTTTTATTCCCTCCAGAAGTCTCTCCCTGGTCTTAGAGTCTGCTAAAGGAGTTTCTCCTCCAGACTGACCTTCAGATATAATTTTTGAAGGTGAGGTTCTTGCTATCTTAACTTCTATACCACCTGTTTCTCTCAGATTAGTCTCTAGGTATCAGGAAATGCTGTGCCAGATTTCACAGACCTACAGGTCAAGAACTCGATGGTTTAGGCAGTCACGCAGTTAACCCGAATGCTGGTAAAAACAGTTCCCATTGTAACCTCGGATCTTTCATCCTTTTGGCGTGCACTATACCGTAGGATTAACATTTTCATTCGCCAGTCAAACTAAATGACAAATGATGGTCAATCTCTTCAAGCGAGGGTTTTTTGTCCAGGAATGTGTTGTGTGATCATCCATCTCCAGCACAATGGTTTTCCCTTGTGCCTCAGGGTGATTACCTAGGATCCTCCAATCGCACGTTTGCGAAGTTGTGCTCCCAAGAGGCGGAGTTGGTTCAAGCTAACACTGCCTAAACTGGTAGTAAGGAGATCTGGGCTTTTATTCCCTCCAGTGTCTCTCCCTGGTCTTAGAGTCTGCTAAAGGAGTTTCTCCTCCAGACTGATCTTCAGATATAATTTTGGAAGGTGAGGTTCTTGCTATCTCAACTTCTATAGATTTATTTTCGATGGTATTCATATGAGTCATAGGAGTATCTATCGAAAAATGTTCTCAAGTGTATTTCACCTGTTTCTCTCGGATTAGTCTCTAGGGATCAGGAAAGGCTCTGCAGTCATACAGAGCAAAAACTCGTAGGTTTAGGCCGTCACGCAGCTAACCCGAATGCTGGTAAAGACATTTCCCATTGTAACCTGGGATCTGGGATCTTTCATCCTTTTGACGTGCACTATACCGTACGATTAACATTTTCATCCGCCAGTCAAACTAAATGACAAATGATGGTCAATCTCTTCAAGCGGGTTTTTAAAATAATCAATTCCAGATACTTTCTTGACAAACTGTTTATAAATAATGGAATTCACATTCAGTAGTAGGTACTGATAAATAATGGAATTCACATTCAGTAGTAGGTACTGCCATTGTAAGTTTTGCTAATTTTGTGAAATGTTCAGGGTCGTCTTTTATAAAGAACATCGAAATATTATTTTGGCTTGATCATAAATATTCAAAAATATTTCCCACAATATTACTACCCTTTTATAGGAGTCGGACCATGACGTACGATTCAAGACTTTGGCAACATTGCTAGTTACTCTCGCATATAAAAAGCATTGCGATATCTCTAACGCTATTATCTAAATGTGAATTTAACTCTATCAACTTTATGTTATTTTGAGTCTACTGAGATACTGAGTTATAGTTGATTAAAATTTCAAAGTACACGTTAAAATTAATATTATTTTCTTCGTTGGCAATTCCTGTTGATTTTATTAAACGTAGCAAAACGAACATCATAAAACAGCGACAGTCAGTTAAAGCATCTGCTGTTACGAGTGATTTAATTTCCTTGGTCTTATTACTACGGGAAAATCGTAAAGCGAATAGGAATTGCACGGCATATATCTCGACAACTTATAAATAAACATAATAGAATCGAACTGTTGCGAACATAAATTAGAGTTACGTATCCGCTTTTAACACGTAAGTGCCTACGCATTTTAGTTAGAGAGCTGATTCCAACAGAAGTATTTTAGATTTTTCAATGTATTTATTTATTTCAGTATTAACTACGTCTGATAAAAACAAATATTTTAAAAATGCGCAGAAACAAAGAAAAAATATTTATGTTGTTTTGTTAGTATATTTTGACAATTTACAAAATCTTAAGTAGTTGTAAAGCCTAGAGGTGGAACATTCCTAATAATGTTGTGTTATTTTTGTAGTGACTTTCTGTACTCTTGGTTGTACCGTTTATGTGAAGAGATCAGTAGTCCTTATCAGACTCAACAGTCTTTTCACTAGATCCTTCTTGGAGGAATCCTCCCTTGGGCACTTCGGAGTTCGCTGTGTTCCTGCTTTGGCACGTGGCTCCAGTACGTTTGATGTTTTGTTTGAATCTACCGAGATGTACAACCACGTGCTGCAGTTTTTGATATTCCAGGACCAGAAAATGCAGTTTCAAACCCTAGCTTTGCTATGGTGTCTGTCGCTTCATTGCCTACAATACCCTTGTGCCCCGGGACCCGGGGAACAACTATTGTGGTTTTTGAAGGCAATCCCAGACCAGTCTATATCTGATATCCTATCGATTATACATTGAGACCACTAAATCATACTGAACCTTATCAATCCTAACGCACCTCTCATTTTTTTTGATAAATCCAAAGCGTCGCAACGTCGAATAAACAATTTTTCTGAACGTGGTTTATCCAGAAATACTAGGTCTTTTTTCTGACAGCGGAACATTTCATTTACCTATGTATTCGACAATTTAGGAAGACTGAATGCAGAAATTGATAGGGCTGAAAAGTAATCAACGGCCAGGGCGATGCGAAAAACTGTTACGCCACTGCGAATAACCTACATAATACTACAATTGTGATTGGCAATAAAAGAGATACGTATCTACAATAATTGATCGCTGGTAAAAAATATGTCAACTTTTTATATTTTAAGGTGTGAATGGAATTCAAGATTTTAAATAACGATTAGAAAATAATACTTATGAAATAACATTAATTTTTCTATCCCTCGAGATCAGCACAGAAAATAATATAAAAAGGTACGATAGCCCTCAATCTGTGCGGAAAGAACTGGAGGCTACAACCAAAAATGATCATATGGCTATATACCATAGTCATCAGACCCATAGCATATGGCTCGGTGGTATGGTGGCCAAAGACTCGGCAGGCTGGGGCGATCCAAAAGCTAAGTGACATCCAAAGGCAACCTTGCCTGGCTGCCACGGGAGCCATGAAGACAACCCCAACAGCTGCATTAGAAGTCTTGCTAAACCTGCCGCCACTTCATGTCTACATACAAGGCGAAACCAGATCAATCACTAATAGTTTGACCAGAGGGAAGCGCCCATTAGTAGACTACACGGTAAGGTGTATAACGAGCTATACAAAGAGTTGGAAATCAACCTCATAATGGGAATGTCATCGGACGAGATGATTCCCAAGTATAGTTTCGGGAAAAACTTCAAAACGGTCATAACAGGTAAAGAGGCATGAAAGGAAGGACCTCCAATTAATGCAGAAATGGCCTGCTATACAGATGGTTCAAAAACCGAAGAAGGAGTAGTAGCAGTAATATATATATATATATATATATATATATATATATATATATATATATATATATATATATATATATATATATATATATATATATATATATATAGCCAAGCCAAAGACAAGGAGTCTCACTGTGCTTAGGCAAACATGTGGCGATATTCCAGGTAGAAGTTGCAGCAATGAAGCACTGTGCAGGAGAGCTATTAAGGCAAGAGTTTTAGGAAAAGACCATTGTCATAAATATACTCCGATAGTCAAGCGGCTATAAAAGAGCTGGGAAGTCATAATAGATTGTCCATAGATTGGGTACCAGGCCACTCAGTTCACAGTACTTGGATGAAAAAGCAGTCTCTTGAATGGTGGAACAAGGCACCAATAATGAGGCAGGCCAAAGAGTTCATCAAAGAACCCTCGCCAAAATTCACGGAGTACCTACAGAGCCAGAATAAGAGAACAATCAGGATCCTGGTTGGGCTCCTGACAGGGCGTTGTAGACTTAACAAACACATGAATAACATCGGATTGGCAGACACAACTCTATATGCAGGTTTTGCCAAGAAGATGAGGAAACCTCAGCACACATACTGTGCTAATGCGAAGGCCTGACTATGCTAAGGTCTTCGACAATAGGTGAAGAAAAACCACAACCCTAACATTATATGGAGGACCTGAGGTTTGGCATTCGAAGTCTAGTAGGACGGGTCTAGACTAGGAATATGAGGGCAAAGGTCGTAGTGGAGAGGCTCTTAGAAGCACGTAATTATATGATTTATATGATCTTATCTTATCCCTCGAGATCAGTATTTTTTCTGTACACCTAAAAATGTGTGTAATGTTTGTCTAAAATCAATTGCAGAAGTTGAAGATCCTGTTAGTCTTCCTTGCCGTTTGATCTGGCATATGCAGATCAAGGAAAAAATCGGCAAGGGAGACGAACGCGTGCTTAAGCTCTTGCAATTCATTTTGGATAAACTTGAAGCGTGAAGGTGTAACAAACTAAGTCACATTCGCATTTATAATAATTAGTCATAATATCTACCATGTGTGTACTTGGCTACTTAATCCATTTGTAATAATGTAATAGGACTGCGATAAAATTTTTATAAGGGATTAATTCATTTCTAAAAATTTCTATATTATGAGCGTACAATAAAAAAAATCCATCCACCTTGAGAGTACGATAAAAATTTTAAAGATGATTAAGTAATTTATTTCTAAAAATTTCCATCCATCAAAAACGCTCGGTCGGCGGAAAAGGCATTTAAAAGAAAAAGCTTCTAACTCTTGGTTTTTTCACATGTTTTCAAAAGTCTTCCACAATGATGCTTTTGGTTTCTGGGTGTTCTGCACTTTTGCGGAATCTGGATTAACTTCACAATGTAATTCTATAGAGGTATAAACTGTGTTCATTTGAAAAGGACCCACTCTTAATATTTCAAAAATGAGACATATTAGAAAGAAATGCTGAAACACGTCAACTTTTAACTTGAGGGGGACACTTTTTGGCGCTAATGTCATAATCGTCAGATTCACCCCCTCCCTACTGGAGACACCCCTTACATTTTTTCAAATGGCATTAAGTATCAAGTCACACCTCATTTAAAAGGTCTGGTAAATCTCTATTCAATCATTTTGTTTTGCCTTTGATACCAGTCTTCCATTGTTATTTAATCGTTGTTTAAAATTGGCTCTCTTTCAATTTTTCGTATTGTGTTATGATAGAAAGACTCTTTAAAGAATAAAAAATTTACAAATAGTAAAAAGACAACTGTTAACAAGAAAAAAATGCTGTTTACTCAAGTGTTCAAAGTGACCACCGTTAACATTCAGGCAATAAAAGTTGAAAAAGAGCCAATTTTAAACAACGATTAAATAACAATGGAAGGCTCGTATCAAAGTCAAAACAAAATGATTGAATAGAGATTTACCAGACCTTTTAAATGAGGTGTGACTTGATACCTAATGCCATTTGAAAAAATGTAAGGGGTGTCTCCAGTAGGGAGGGGGTGGATCTGACGTTTATGACATTAGCGCCAAAAAGTATCCCTCTCAAGTTAAAAGTTGACGTGTTTCGGCATTTCCTTCTAATATGTTCCATTTTTGAAATATTAAGGGTGGGTCCTTTTCAAATGAATATATATATATATATATATATATATATATATAATAATTGATGTTGAACGTTGGTGACCCTAGTGACACATTCTTTTCTTTGAGATGTTTGCAAACATATCTTCTCAATTCATATTATCGTTCATAATTAATTGAACCTGACCTTTTTTAAGACCTCTATAGCTAGAGTTTCTCATTCCTTCCAACAATTCGTAGTGCATATATTTTCGGGCATAAGCTGTTAGTTTATGAATCGATTTCAATGATTATTTTTGCATAAGATCCAGTTTAACTCCAAGGTAGTCTCATTTTAATTTCACTTTTATTGGACCTTGGACTTCGAGATACACCAAGTAAACAACGTCTATAAAGTTAGCACAGCCAAATGAGCACAATCGATTTTAATTAGCACAACGATTTAGTGCTTTTTTTGTGCTAATTATTTGCGCAATTTTTAATTTTTGTGCTCTTACCATTTCGTTAAAATCGATGGCTGTGTCAGCTTCAAAAGAAGCTAGCACAGCCATATATGAAAAATTATTTATTTTGATTTTTTCTGGCACATCGATTTAGTGCTAATTATGTGCTTTCAGAGTATGCCATAGAAAAAATTTTCGGATCACGATTGGTAAAAAAACCACCCCCAGCCCGACGAGGCGCAAGAGTAAAGTCCTCGAAATTCTCAGCACAATCGAACTTGAATAATCGATTTCTGACGCATTAATAATGGGCTTTCAAAATACTTATGTAGAGTTTTATTGCTCAACCCTTTCTGGTAAAAAACCACCCCCAGCCCGACAAGGCGCAAGAGTAAAGTCCTCGAAATTCTCAGCACAATCGAACTTGAATAATCGATTTCTGACGCATTAAAAATGGGCTTTCAAAATACTTATGTAGAGTTTTATTGCTCAAACCTTTCTGGTAAAAAACCACCCCCAGCCCGACAAGGCGCAAGAATAAAGTCCTCGAAATTCTCAGCACAATCGAACTTGAATAATCGATTTCTGACGCATTAATAATGGGCTTTCAAAATACTTATGTAGGGTTTTATTGCTCAACCCTTTCTGGTAAAAAACCACCCCCAGCCCGACAAGGCGCAAGAGCAAAGTCCTCCAAATTCTCAGCACAATCGAACTTGAATAGTCGATTTCGAACGCATTAATAATGGGCTTTCAAAATACTTATGTATAGTTTTATTGCTCAACCCTTTCTGGTAAAAAACCACCCCCAGCCCGACAAGGCGCAAGAATAAAGTCCTCGAAATTCTCAGCACAATCGAACTTGAATAATCGATTTCTGACGCATTAATAATGGGCTTTCAAAATACTTATGTAGAGTTTTATTGCTCAGCCCTTTCTGGTAAAAAACCACCCCCAGCCCGACAAGGCGCAAGAGCAAAGTCCTCCAAATTCTCAGCACAATCGAACTTGAATAGTCGATTTCGAACGCATTAATAATGGGCTTTCAAAATACTTATGTAGAGTTTTATTGCTCAACCCTTTCTGGTAAAAAACCACCCCCAGCCCGACAAGGCGCAAGAATAAAGTCCTCGAAATTCTCAGCACAATCGAACTTGAATAATCGATTTCTGACGCATTAATAATGGGCTTTCAAAATACTTATGTAGAGTTTTATTGCTCAACCCTTTCTGGTAAAAAACCACCCCCAGCCCGACAAGGCGCAAGAGCAAAGTCCTCCAAATTCTCAGCACAATCGAACTTGAATAGTCGATTTCGAACGCAATAATAATGGGCTTTCAAAATACTTATGTAGAGTTTTATTGCTCAACCCTTTCTGGTAAAAAACCACCCCCAGCCCGACAAGGCGCAAGAATAAAGTCCTCGAAATTCTCAGCACAATCGAACTTGAATAATCGAAATACCTATGTAGAGTTTTTGTTGCTCAACCCTTTATGGCAAAAAACCACCCCGAGCAATAAAACTCTAACTAAAGTATTTTGAAAGTCCATTATTAATGCATTTAAAATCGACTATTCAAGTTCGATTGTGCTGAGAATTTCGAGGACCTTATTCTTGCGCCTCGTCGGGCTGGGGGTGGTTTTTTGACCAATCGTGATCCGAAATTTTTTTCTATGGCATATTCTGAAAGCACATAATTAGCACTAAATCGATGTGCCAGAAAAAATCAAAATAAATAATTTTTCATATATGGCTGTGCTAGCTTCTTTTGAAGCTGACACAGCCATCGATTTTAACGAAACGGTAAGAGCACAAAAATTAAAAATTGCGCAAATAATTAGCACAAAAAAAGCACTAAATCGTTGTGCTAATTAAAATCGATTGTGCTCATTTGGCTGTGCTAACTTTATAGACGTAAGTAAACAATCAAAGAAAAATATATAGTGATTGAGAAAAAGTTAATTACAGAAGTTAAGGCACGAACTCGTCTTTTTCCTTCGATTAGGCATATCAAGATCAAAGAAAAAAATGATAAAATAATTGATCACATAATAAACAATCATATCTTAATTAAACGGAACAACAAATAAGCAAACTTCCTACCGAGTAAAGTTTGACCAAAACCAATTACAGGTACGACGAAAAACGTGTTCGTAGCCTTGCCGACTTTTTCCTTTTAAAAACTATGCCTAATATAATAATTAAAACTGGCATAAAAAAAGGGACACTACGTATATATATATATTTTATTCAATTTCAGTTGGACCACAAGAAAAACATTTCCACTTGTTGCTTTTGGCTGCCAATTGAAATTTTGTTGTTGGTAGTCCAACTAATATACATACTATTTGTATACACCCTTGAATATAAAACCATAGTTTAAAATAGCAACGCTGTAGGTGTCTGTAATTAGCACATACAACATACGGTATATGTACACATTATGTAAACCAAAATAGGAAAAAAGAAACGATGAGAAACAAGTAAAGTCAAAGTTGAATGATCATCGTCACGGTTTGAAAGACCATGTAAACGATATCTGAGCAAAAGAAAAATAACTATCGAATTAGTTTCGGACCTGTGGAGCGAGGAAATATACCTCGTTTCACACTATCGCGCCGCTACCGGTGGTTGGATGGTTGTTCGTTTACTGGACGATACCATTACGGAGTGTTTGTTACATCTTTACTTATAATTAAAAAAAATATGTCGATAAACGTGGAGTTCCCGATATAGAATCTATAGAAATACATCACACCAAAAGGGCATAATAAAACTAGGTAAATTCCCAAATTACATTCAATTTGAAGTTTAAGAACTATTGGAAGTCAAATTTCCTTCATTTTGTCGCTGACACAGTCAACGATCATCAAAATTCTAAGCTACGTCTAGCAAAGACGCAAGCCTGAGATTTTGAATACAATTAGTCTTTTACCTATTCATTCCTTTGGCATCGTACATAAACAATGAATAGTAGGTTCACTGGTCGTCGGCACTTTCATGTAGCGCTGATAAAGACGTGCCGAAAAACTGTCGTTAAAAGACATGTGTATCGTATATTAAAAATTTTAACTGCTTCGTCATGGGAACGTTTGCGATTACCACATCCAACTATGTATGCATGTATGTATGTATGTATGTATACTATGTATGTGTATATATTGAAATGGTATCAAATCATTAAAATAAGAGTATAATGGGTAAATACCAGACAATGATGATAAGACTTGAAATTTAAGAATTTTAACTAGTATGAGGAAAAAATCAAGTGATAGAAAAAAAATTTTAAAAAAGTATTTTGAAAAGTAAATATAATATTAAAGTAAAGAAAAAGTATTAGAAAGTAAAAAAACTCGAGATTAATCCATAAAATTGAAGAGTGAAAGTTAAAATCAAAATTTAAAAAGGTGAAGGAGGCACATACCTGAAAGAAGTCGTGGAGTTGGTCCTGTGTTCCAGGAGAATTTGAATTGGTAACATTCCTGTATAAATTGCAATCCAGAGAGTTGAAAACCTTCATCGATTCAGTGCTCCGTAGATAGTGTAGGGTTAGTTGATATTTATTGGTACCAATAAAAATAATAGAGTAATAATTTAATAAGATGTACATCTATAAAAAGGGTTTAAATCATTAACAAGTTTTATTTTTAATTAAATTCTAAATTATAACTCACTTCAAAATTGAAAGAACTATTTTATTTTAGGTTAAGTTATTTCTGTTCCATAATTGTTTTTTTATTTGTCACGTTATTAATTGATATTCATGTAATGTATATAGACCATTATATCAAATCTCTTCAAAATAAACTGTAGACAACTCACAACACAGATCATAGATATTAAAATTTGAAAATACGTGGTCAAGGTCAACGTTAATAAGGAATGCTTTCCATGGGCGTAACAAAATATCTTTTATAATAACATTTAATATAAAAAAATTTAAAAAAAAACGAATTTATTAAAACTAATAAATTGTTGTACCCATGAAATATAATTGATTCAAAGTCTTAACATTAATATAAAAAATAAATAATCTATCAGCGCCGGAACCCAAAGCGTGTCAGAATTTCATGTTACCGAGTTAGGTATAGGGTAAGTTAATACAATAAAATAATACATTTAATATACAAATAAATAAATTAATTAAATATAATAATAAATCATAACAATATGTATATTTTGGGGTATAGACCTAAAAGATCTATTGTACCCCCTTACTTCTATTTAGTTCCTGAGGAAAGTCTCAGAGAATAGCAGCTCCCTTAGTCCATATCCAACTAACATTAAGATTTCGATTCGTTGTTTTTCCAAGGATATTTTTGTTAGATGAAAGGATGATTATCCATACTCGTGGCGGAATCAGAATCTGTTACAGTGAAAAATTAATATTTTTAATGACAAATATATCAAAAATCGTCGTATACTCTAACAGTTTTGGCAAGGGCAACGAACACGTGTTTTAGCTTCTGCAGGTGATTTTTGACAAACTTCCTACGTATTTTAAAAATACAAACTGGATTTATCTCTATAAAAACAATGTGAATACAATAGTTGCACGGTAGAGTGCACAAGCGGGAAAACAAGCAGTTACTTACACAAAAAATAAATTAGTCTAAATAAGCAATACCGGAATTTACAAAATCGTGTGAATGTTGTTTAACGATTCTTTTAACACCTTTTAAGGCTCGATACAATAGAAATGGGACATTGACTTCAACAATTCTATCATTTGATGACGTTATTTAAATTGACCTGTCAATTAACAGTAGTACTGTTTTAAGGTGTATGATAATTTTGAGTTAAAAAAACTGTTTTTTGTACTGTTTTTACTAAAATATATATTTTTGTTTCAGGTAAGTTGATCCCATTAATTTGTGAATCAATAAATATTCATGTAATATGTATGCTCCATATATATAACTGGGGTAAGTTTTTGTTTATTTTTTTTTTCACTACAGTTTAATATGTACATCAATTATATCAAAAAAAATTTGTATATGTCTTAAAAAACAATAATTTGCTTGCTTGAATGCACAATTTCACTTAATGATAAAGTTCAAAGACAGACTGAGAGATACACTGGAGTTACACAAATCAATGTCAAGACTGAACTTCAAAGCATTCGCGTAAATTTTTCTTTCTTATTAAATATAAATTCAGAAAGTTATTATTTCATTCTTTCGTCTGCTTCTCCATGTATCAAATAAAATTAATCAAATGTTCAACGATTCGAAAAATTTAATATTGACGCGGTCCTTCAAAAGAAGGTAAAGTTTATCCAATATCATTTGCAAGAGCTCAAGTACGTGTTCGTCTCCCTTACCGACGTTTCAGTGGATCTGCATAGGAAAGACGATGAGGTGCTAACTTCTGCAATTGGTTTTGGACAAACGTTACCCCAACTCAAGAATAGCTCTCTATGAAAAGCTTAAAATAATTCTAAGTTGAAGACAATATTTTTATCAGCAAAATATGAAGAAAAGCATAGGGGAAAATGCAAAGAAAACAGGAAAAAACTAGCGAAAGGGAAAACAGAAGAGATAAACTAAATTATGAAACATAACGACCTTGATACCAGTTAAATCCTCACTGAGAAAAATGCATTTAGTCTCCACTTCAACCTATACTAAAAAAAAACTCGGTTGTACTTATATGTTGTTAATTTGAACTAGATGTTTTTGTATACCTACATGCTATTATTTTCTTGTTAGAAGGTGGAAATTGATTGTGATAAAATATAAAATATTAGTAACTACACCAGAAAATGAATCTACACGAAAATATAATTGTCCATTATGCAAAGAAAAAAAAGCAAATTTTATTGTTGTTAATTGTTTATTAGAAGGTGAAAATATGTTCATATAAAATATATAAGTACAAAGAAGAATAAGATGTGTATAAAATATTGAACAATTGTAAAATATCAGCATCTTGAACTTGAGATTATTTATATTTCAATATTTATGTCAACAAAACAGTGTGTTTCTATTTTAATTACTTATTATCGTAACAATCTTGGAACAACTGAGGATATAGGCCAAGCAATAGGTAAATATTTTTGACAAAAATCCTAGTCGAAAACGAATGGTGCCATCATATGAAAGACATTACGTAGTATAATTTTGATATGTTTTGGACACGCAAATGTTTTTCAGTAATTTGTTATAAACATTTAAGACGAAAAAAACCTTCCTTTTTTAGTTTTTTCCATATAACGTAAAAAGTACTGAAGGAATCTCAATGAGATGTATATATAAATTAAAATACGAACAAAATGAGGGGTCGAGCGAGTTAATCGAATAATTAGGAACCGAGAAAATTAGAAAAAAACGGAAAATAAGTCATTTTTTAAAATTTAAAACCGGACAATCGACAACGCATCCAGACACGTTGCAAATTATCGCATCAAAAAATTACAATTGCAATAGCGATAAAAGTAACCGTCGCCTGGCGTCTGATCTTCGCACATATAAAGTGCATATAAAGAACTTCCTTTGTACCAAGTTTCATATCTTACAATTGTGAAATGTCAAAAATATGAATTTTCAAAAAAAATTACTAATTTTTCGGTTTTTCCAAATTTTCTCGGTTCCCAATTATCCGATTAACTCTCTCGACTCCTCATTTTGTTCGTATTTTAATTACCTACGATTTATCCATACATACCATTAAGATTGCTTTAGTATTTTTTACGTTATATGAAAAAAACCAAAAAAGGGTGGCTTTTTTCGTTTTAAATGTTTATAATAAATTACTGAAAAACATTTGCGTGCCCAAAACATATCAAAATTATACTACGTGATGTCCTTTATATGATGGCATCATATGTTTTCTACTAGGATTTTAATCAAAAATTACTGGATCTAATAAAAACTTACCAGACTTCAACTCAAATTATAAAGTTAAATTAAAAAGAGCTTATAAGCAAAAAATTGCTATTCCCGAAATGAAGAAGTTTTACGAAGATTTTTATGCTAATCTTTAATATTTCTATTGCGTAAAAAATATCAACGTTATGATAAAAATCTTCGTAAATCATTATTTTGTTAAGCATTGAATTAATGTTTTAGTTATTTTTTTTATAAAGTTCCTCATTAGAAATAAGCGCAAAATAACTCACGATTGGTCGAGTATTTTTTTTTCAGCAAGAAGTTTGTTATAGTTAAGGTTAAAAATGTCTTTGCAAATCTGTCAACATCTTTGTTGTGACATTTTGGGTGAAAATAAAAATATATTTTTGGTTAATTTTGTTACCGTTTTTGTTTTTAAATATAACCATAATTTAACTTTTTTTCGAGAATAACGACACATTTATGTAATTTTCTTTTAATTTGTTGAAAAAAAATTATTGGGATTACAATGAGAGTTTTTTTTTATTTGAATAAAGAATGTTATAAAAGCCTATAATGTGATTTACTGATAGTGAAATTAATAAAAAAAGATTGGTTCATAATATTAACTTATACCTATTGTAAAAAACTTTAATTCGTTCTCCTGAAAATTTGCGATTTTTGAATTGTGTCACTGTTCTGGAGAACCAACGATACTTCCTTTGTACCAAGTTTCAGCTCTTACAATTGAAAAATGGCAAAAATATGAGTATTCCAAAAAAATGACTAATATTTCGGTTTTTCCAAATTTTTTCGGTTCCCAATTATCCGATCAACTCGCTCGACTCCTCATTTTGTTCGTATTTTAATTACCTACGATTTACCCATACATGCTTTAGTACTTTTTACGTTATATGAAAAATACCAAAAAGGGTGGTTGTTTTCGTTTCAAATGTTTATAACAAATTACTGAAAAACATTTGCGTGTCCAAAACATATCAAAATTATACTATATGTCCTTTATATGATGGCATCATACGTTTTCTACTAGGATTTTTGTCAAAAATTACTATACTTCCATGCTGTATTGCTTGGCCTAATAGGTACATTTACAGTCAAAGAGTTATAGTATCCTTCGAATATATGACATTTGTAGCAAATTATGAATTTTTAATATTTGATTGCACCACCTTGGCTTAACAAATAAGCCAGGCTTAAAGAATTAAGCTCGCTGCACCGTCATCTAAGCGAAGCTTATATGGACGAAATTTTCACATTCTTATGCCATTCAAGTGAAGACATACGGTATTGTACGTAAGCGTGGCTTTACTAAGCAAAACATGGCGCAATGAAAGATTGGAATTATCAGTAAGCTACACTTTGTTAAGCTTCACATTTAAGCTAAACTGGTGCAATTGGGCATAAGTGGATATTTCTGTACACTGATGAGCAAACACTATCAAAATAGTTTAAAGTACAATAATCCAAAAATACTATTTTATCTAATTAATTTCAATTAACTAAAACACAAACTCACATAAAATTACAAACATGTTATCCAAAGTAAGGTTGAATATTTAAAACATGGCGTCGTTCGGACATGCGCATAAATATTTGGTTCTGACGAGTGTCCAAGCTTTCGCTTTTGTGTAATTGGCTTATTCTGTGTTTTTATGTGTGCTATTCTGTGGGTTGTTACTGTCATTTAAAGGGGATTGAATGTAGGGATGACATTTTTTCGATGCAGAATGTCTATTTATTGTCTGGAATTGACGCGACTTAAGTTTCTTTATTGAAAAACTTTAATTTTAAAAATACTTTATTACCTCAAGCACAAACATAAAGAAACTATTCGTGGATTTAAATTGGGGTATTGGATTGGTTAGGATATTTCCGAACAGTATTATTAAAATTAACATTAGCAAAATTTTGATTTTTCTGATAGTATATAATATTATCCTCCTCTCTAAAGAATTGAATCGCTAGTTCTAGTGTATTTAGTCTCATAGCACGAATAATAGGCCCTAATGGTTCCTTTAAACCAGCTAAAAATGACTTAAGCGCTTGTTTAATGAAAAAATTTCTATTTGACTCACTTTCTGCATTTTCATAATGTAAATCTAAGTAGGTAATTACAAATTGAATTAAGCAAACTTAAAATTCCTTCCTGAAATACGTAAGGAGACTCACCATTACGTTGTCTTATATTAACTAAATCTTGATTCAAACAACTCTCGTCTCTCTCTCCTCTCCCTCTCGCCAGTTATAGCGACTATTTCCTCGGCTTTACCTTCTAATTTATTTAATATGCCATTAAGAAGTAATGTATTTTGAAAACTACCGATATTTTCACTGTCTAAATAGTGACGTAAAATTGCTTCGGAAGCATTTATGAAACGATGCAATTTATTAATGTTCCCATCGAAATTTGGGATAATTGACAAATTTTTAATGTCTAAAACTGGTGGTGCCATCATAGCTAAATGTTTAAAATTATCAATTAAATCTAGCTTTTCACAATTGTCGATTTCGCTTAAGGATTCATCGTTAGAAGAGGAGTCTGACATAAAAAAAATCTTACCACATATGTGCTCTTTTTATTGCAATAGACCTTTTCTATTATCCGTCCTTGGCTTCCTTGATGGATTCCTTGGGAACTGGAACTTGAAGTTGATTCTGGTTTTCGTCCAAAGAGTTGAAACTCACGGTTTTTCTACGATATATTTCCTGACGAAAATCCTACTGACTGCGCCACTTAAGTTTCTTTATTGAAAAACTTTATTTTTAAAAACACTTTATTACTTTAAGCACAAACATAAACAAATTATTCGTGGATATAAATATAATTTTAATGTTACGACAATGAATATAAAAATCAGACTGATTAAATGTAATAAAAAACATGTAAGGAAATATTGTGTAAATTGTCAAATTTCAAATTTCCTTTTACTCATTTCCGGGTGTTGGGTTCAATTATTATAACATAGATAGTTATAAGGGTCAATGGCCATAACTCGCGTTACAAGATTTTCTATAAATATGTACAAAATTCCACCCTGTATAATAGAGAGATTAAGGAAGATAACAATTTCATCTATAAGAGTTCCACTAAAAGGAAATCTGACAAACAAATATCATAATTTACGTAACAGCATCGTGTATTACACCATTATAATAAAACTCAAGTGGTTTACAATAATGCTAGATAAAGATCCAATAAGTGTTTTGTTGTCGATGATTAATATGTTTTTTAGTCCATTCTAAGTACTTTACATCGTAAGTATATTTAATTACACTTAATACGCTCTGACACATTGTTGATTGTTGACATTTGATTATCACATTATTTAAAAATAATAAATTATAAAAATACTTCAAAGTGTATATAATATATATAATCCAGGATCGGACAGTTTTCTAATGATCATAAAAATTTTCAGGGTGAGAGCTTCCTTAGGAGGAAGTATTGGATAAAGATTCATTCATATCCATAGTTTATTTCAGAAAGGTATAGAGTAATAAAACCTCATTGGGTATGCAAAGGGAGCACAGACTGTTCCAACGAATATTTAAGCCACTTTCATAGTTTGGCATTGATTTCATTGTAAAATTCTTTCTTTTTATCAAGTGCAGGACCCCGGGTTGGGGTCAATATATGGGTTTAGCCTATTGTTATCGATTCACAAACACTGAAAATAGTGTGCCAAAGACGTGCCGGTAGGATACTCGTAAAAAGGAAAGAATTTTATTTTAACAGAATAAAAATTAGGCATTATGTACATAGTATTAGGAACACTTATTTTTCATTGAACATTATACAAAAAATACATTATACAGAAATTAAATTATGAAAAATCATAATATTCTTCGTCATCTGAGGAACTGTCATCTCCTCTTGACGTTTTAATTAACGGGTCGACGGTCCGATCGATCAAGTAGTCAAGATCCCACATTTTCTCCTCTTCTTTAATGACATGCTGGACTGCTTTTCGCCAGTTCTCTGGTGTCACCTCCTTAATGGCTTGATCAAACAGTATAGCATAACGTCTTTCATTTTGAATGTCGTGTTGTGTCTTGCTACAAATCCTTCCATTTGCGTCCATATAAGTTCTATAGGATTTAGTTTGCAATGATATGGCGGTGTGTGCAGCACAGTTACACTATGTTTTTCTGCTATATCTTCCACGGCGTATTTCATAAAACGATGTTTGTGTAAATTTGCTGTAGCTAATAGTTATTTTTTTATCAAATTATCTTCAAATTCAATACTTTTGGTGGTTAACCAGTCAATAATTTCTTGTTTTCTCCAAGATGGAGTTGGAGTCTTCTCTATGCGTCGAGAATGATAACTCGCGTTATCCATAACTACTACTGAATCAGCCGGAAGATATTTTATCATTTCACCAAAATAGTCTTCAAAAACATCCGAATCCATGTCCTCGTGGTAATCTCCCGTATGGCACGACTGAAAGGTTAGCAAACCTTCTTTTAAAAATCCCTCTTCACTTCCAATATGGACGATTATTAGTCTTTTCCCTTTACATGAAGGCACCTTAATACCCGTTGACAGGCCTTCCATGAAAGCTTGGCGAGCACTGGTTATATTTTTGTCTTGCCACATTTTTGGTACTGTATAACTTCCATTGATCCACGTCTCATCAAGATAAACGATTTTTTCTGCTCTGTTCTGTACTGCTTTATTCTTCTTAAGTATTTTCGTCGCCAGCAAACAATTTCATCGCTTTCCAGTAAAAGTGCTTTACGGTTATGCTTTTCCCAGGCAAAATCCATATTTCTCAAAGTGGTCCATAAAATTTTTTTAGTTATCAACGGAATACTGTCATCCTTTCCAAGCTCCATTAAAATTTTATCTAGGGTGGGTATTTCTTTTTTAAAATAAAAAGAGTGAACTTTTCTTCGAATTACACTTTTGGAGTCTTCGTCAAGGACTTTTACTGGTCTGCCTGGACTTTTCTTGGGAGGCTCCACTTGGCCTGCTATCTTTCTCCCCCGCAATAATTTAAAAACGGTAAAAACTCCAGTCATTCGGGAACATCGGTCGAAAGTTTCTTGTACAGTAAATTTCGGGTAATCGTATTTTATTTATTATTTTATGCAATCGTGTACATTTAAAATAATAAGTTTTTCATTCACTGATAGTGGAGAATTATTGGAACATCTTTTCGTTGGTGTAAATGTCGCCATTTTATTAATAATCTTATAATACTGTGAACACTATTTACGGCTTAACAGCAAATACTGATGCGTTAAACTAAACAAATATACTTATAAAGGTCAAAAAAATTTGGGTAAGGCACCTTGCGGCGCATGATTGAGCCGAATCTGAAACAGGGTTGGAATTAGGCAGAGGCACTAATAGAAGGTTAAACGGTACCTGTTAAACGCAAAACGTAACTGTACAATCTACTACCTAAGTAATCTCTACACAATATTTCGATATTGACACTTCAGGCCAGAAAACATACTTTTCCTAATTCTCTTACGCAATTACTTGAAATTTTAATATTACAAACAATACTATTTCAAGACCTACGCCTATGGCCGATACCGAAATTGAGCCGAATTGGACGGAATTCCCCATTTTATTACTCTATACCTTTCTGAAATAGACTATAGTATCAGTAGTTTGCGTTTGCCTATAACTCAGAAAGTAATTAATATACTTATTTGAAAATTAGGAAATGTCAATTGGATCTACAATACTATAATTTGAGTTCGGGATAAAAAACCCTTTCATTTGAGCTAACTTTCACCCCCCTCGCCCATTTAAGTTTTTCAATATGATGACGTCTTCGCGTCTGTGATGACTTCAAAGATCTCAAGTATACCTCTAATGATAGCATTGTAGGTCCAATTGACACTTCCCGATTTCCAAATAAAAATATTCATTACTTTCTCAGTTAAAGGCTGTTAAAAACATCTTGGAACACCCTGTTTATACAAGTGTAGCTAATAAAATTGTAATAAAAATAGTAGTACTGATATTAAATGAATCAATTATCGATTCTTGATCAATAACACATTCTATTCGAAAGTATTTGTCTACTTTACTACTAAGTATATGTTATTTGTTATTGGAATTACATGAATTTATTACCGACACAATATTTATTATTATGTAATTCTTAATGTACTGCAGATATAAAAAATTAGATAGGGATAGAAAACAGACAATTTCGCTCTATAATTTTATCTATGAAAAAAATTGTTTTCATATCTTCTAAAATTCATAATTCAACGTTATGGTAATTCTTTTTGATGCAAGGTTAATATAATTTTTTGGCATTTAATCTGCCTATTTTTTTGGGCATTTTCACGTTGAAACAGCTCTGCGTGGAAAAACGCTTGTGTGTCCGTATTCTCAGCAAGGCCACAGAAGTACACGAAGCAGCTGTTAATTATGCATAAATGACGACAAAAATTAAAAGCAATTGTTATCAATTATCTAACAAAGTTGTCGTAATGACCGTGTATGTATGTGAGTGTGTTGTACCTAGCCTCCTAGGCGTCCAATTTATATTTTAAACGATGTTTGCTTAGTAGTTTAGCATCAGAACAAATTACACGTTAAAAAACAGCAGGTGCATTCACAAAATATATCGGACACCAATTTATTTAAAACATGCGACGGAGCGAAAAATCCTCGAACGCTTTACAAGCTACGGAAAATAAAATACAGGTAGACAACTGGCTTCAGGATCGTATTTCATTTTTTTTTGTTAATTTTCGGTACATTGCTCTTAACAGCCTTCTAGATACTTTTTTTAAAAAACGAATTTTGTATTAAATACAGTTTAAAAATAATTAACATTATACAGGGTGCTTTTATTTTGGATATCTCACTTTTTATTACCACGTTTTTATTAACTCGCTTTCTTGTACGTCCGGGTGGTACTTTGTACATGATCTTAAACTTATTTTCCGATAAGTTAAAGAATTAAAATTTTCACTTGTAATAGCACAAGAGCTTAAATTATTTCCGGAAATTTTCTTAAAATATTCGTGCCCGAAAGAAAATTTCCAGGAATAATTTAAGCTTGCGTGGTATTCGGTAAGAAAATTTCACAGCATAATTTGGAAAAAATCAAAATCAAGTGTATGGAAAAAGTTTGTTGAATTTTCTGACGAAAAGTTGTAAAATTCTTATAAAAATTTTGCATTATTCATAGGTATATTTACATTATTGAATGGTTTTTTTTTTTTTCTGGGCCGAGATGGGAAACTCATGTTCGAATGGGTCCAGGACCCAAACAGTGTTGGACTCATCCCCAAGGAGATGCCTACCAACCAAACCCACCTCAAACTCGCCGTTACCCCCGCCTCTGAATCACTACCCTAGCATACTTCGAGACAGGCGGCGGTCCCTCGCACACTCTCCGCTCACACTGTCATCTTCTCCCTCCTATCACTCCTGCCTCTCATGCCATATCGAGTCCTTCTCTCCCCCTTACCATGCTCTCTACTACTCCACTCACCTCCATCCATTCCTCCTCCCCCCTCAACATTATCTCCACCATGTTTTCCCAGTACACCGCCTCCCCTAGTTTCCTCTCCAACTTCTTCAGCACTTCCTCGTTCCTCCAGCATCTAAACACATGCCCCACATCATCCTCCACTTCACACCTCTCGCACACACCAGTCTCTCGTTTCCCAATCTTGTGGAGGTACCCTACTCTCGACCCATGTCCAGTGAGCACTTGTGTCAAGAAGTAGTTCACCTCCCCGAATTTCCGGTCCATCCAATCTCTCCTATTCCCAATCGCTCCTTTTAGCGCGCCCTCATACTCCTCCCACCTTCTCTCCATTTCCTCCTCCATCCATTCCCGTACCTCTTCATTGGTCGCACCCCTCCAGCGTTTGCTCCTAGCTCTAGCCAACACGTCCAATGGGTAGGACCTTGCCAGCACCGCTGCTGCCAGTCCACCCACTGTCCTGTACCCCTGCACCACCCTCAGCAGTATCCCTCTCTGCACCCGCAGAAGTGGCCTAACCCTCGCATTCACCCCCGCTCTTTCACCCCACACCTCCGCACCGTACAGCATACTCTGCTCTACCGTCCTACCAATTACCCTCCTCTTCCACTCTCCCGGCCCTTTCACATTACACATCAATCTCCCCAGCCATGCTGCCCTCACTTTACCCTTCTCTGCCGCCTTTACCATATGGGTTTTGAAGGATAATTGGCTATCCAACCACACCCCTAGGTATTTCACAGACTCCTCCATGCGAATTATCCTTCCCTTAACCATCACCCCCACTTCCCTTGCCCTGCTCCGTCCCTTCACTAGCAACCCCACCGTCTTCTCTTCCGCCACTTCCAGTCCGCACCGCTCTATCTTCTCCACAATCTTCCTGCACATTCTCTCCGCCTTTCTTTCTATCTCCGCCTCTCCCTTTGCCGTACATACCAGACACACATCATCCGCATACACCGTAATCTCACATCCCTCTTCACATACTATCCCACAAACCTCATCAAACACACACTTCCAGAGCGTCGGACCAAGAACCGAGCCCTGAGGCACTCCAGCCTCCATCTCATATCTCCTCCCTCTGGAGTCTACAATCACACGCCCCGTCAGGTAGTCCTCCACCAGGTTAACCAACCCCTGCTCCACTCCAAGCCTCAGCAACGCGCTCAACACTGCCCGTTTGCTGACACTGTTGAACGCGTTCCCGACGTCGAAGAACACGAGTAGGGCCAATTTCTTCTTCCTCCAGCTGCCCTCCCTAGCTCTTTCCACCAAACCCATCACCTTGCTCAGTGCCGAGATGCAAGATTTCCCCTTCGTGAACCCATGCTGGTTTACCCTAAAACCCCCATTCCTACCAACTTCCTCCTCAATCCTATCCCTTATTATCCCCTCCATCAATTTACCCATACCACACAGCAGGCTGATAGGCCTATAGTCCCCCGCCCGCTTCCCCTCTCTACCCGCCTTCTTCATCAGTATCACCCTGGCTACCTTCCATCCTTCCGGGAACTCCTCCTCCCTCAGCACCCTGTTGAATAGTTCCCAGAAGTACTCCCTATTGTCATCCAACAGCCTCTTCACCATATCACCCCTCAGGCCATCTATCCCTGGGGCTTTTCTCACTTTAATATTTCTCCCCCAATCTTCTACCTCCCACTTCTCTACCGGCCTTATCCCCCTCATTTTCACCACCCCCCTTGTATCTTGGATTTCCTGAATTCTGCCACCCACTCCTCCTTCTCCCCCTTTGAACAATTTCTCTATGATCTCCTTCTCCCAATCCTCCTCTAGAACCTCGTTTCTATTTCCACCCATCCTCTTCACCGCTATCTCATACGCCTTTTCCCATGGATTGTTTTCCAATTCCCCCAGTAACTCTTCCCACTTCCCTCTTTTTTCCCTCTCCACTCTACGCTCCAGTTCCTTCTTCTTCTCTTTATATCTCCCTCTTCCCTCTATCCTTCCTCTTCCTCTCAGCATCCGTCTTCGTTCTTTCTTACACTCCCTCCACAGCTCCTCTATTTCCTCATTCCACCAGTAATTGGCCCTCCGCTCACGCCTATTGCCCCTCTTTCCCTCTCTTTTGCAGCCCTGTATCACATTGTACAATTCATCTGCATCATGTCCAAGTCCCCTTCCTATCTCTTCTCTTACTTTCTTCCTCATTCTCTCTGCCTCGGCTTTCGTCCACTTCCATTCCCACTCTTCCACTAAATCCTTTCTCTCTTTCCTTATATCCGTCTCCACATACCTATGTAAGCTCAAGCTTTCCTCATCCTCCAGCACATTTTTTCTTGTAAGCTCGATTGCTCAAATCTCACTGGCAAGACTCCGTGTAATGAAAATGCAATGTCCATCATGGACACAATGCAACTAAGATCTCCAGCACCATAAATGAAGTTACATATTGATAATTTTTTCAGATAAAAAAAAATAATATTGACTTTTATAATCTTTTAAATATTAACTTTATAAAAAATTAATATTGGTCGCTTCGTTCTTTTTTTTTTAGTATTTACTGAGTAATTGAATAAATAGTTTGATAAGTTCTCGTCAAGAATATAACAATTTACTACGTACTCTTCAGCGGCGCAGCCAGAATCTTGTATTAGACGGGGTTTTAAAAAGAAATTAGGAAGAATTTTAAAATCTATAATATACGATAGTACACAAAACGCAACGAACATGTAAAGTATATTTAAAAATATAAACAAAAAAAACAGTCGGGGACGGAGTATACTTAAACATATTTAAAAAATAATAATGACAACAAAAAACAAAGCAACATTATAAGAACAATTAAAAATAAGTTTATCATTAATTATTAATGAAATAATTTGTATATTAATGATTAATATACAAATTATAGTAAAATATCAATACGTCGAGATTGGAGAGATAAGACATCAAGAACTTCGTCTTCCAGAATCGGATCATCTGGATGTATGTACATCAAAGCAAGGCCGTTTAATCTATTGTCCCCACTAGAATTTCGAAAATAATTTTTTAGAAATTTTAGGGAAGAGAATGACCTTTCACAAGAACATGTGGTCACTGGTAAATTTGCCATTATGATTAGAAGTTCATAAATTGTGGAAAACAAATTTTTATCTATAATTTTCGTTATGACTGAAGACTGACTGAACTGTGTGACCGCCATATCGACAATTATCCATTATAATGGAGGACTTGGCCTGTGGGTGTGGCGAAGTGTTGCCAAGAATTTTTTTTTACCAAGATTAACAGTTTTAATTTGTGTTAGGCGTCCGTCCTTGGGGGTGTTTTAACCCCTAAAACCCCCCCTCACTGCGCCACTGGTACTATTATTATTATTTATATTTCGGATATAATCAAATATAAAGGATTTACAATGAATATGAAATTTGCCGCATGTCTCTGTCATTATCTCATGGAAGTATGTATTTAAAATCAATTGCAACATTCACACAAAATAATGAATGAAATTTAAAAAAATTAATATACCACGTTTTTAAAACGAACTAAAAAGTAAAAAATACATTACTCAAAAAATTTGCAAG
The DNA here is from genome assembly GCA_947563755.1 of Lochmaea crataegi. Classification (NCBI taxonomy): domain Eukaryota; kingdom Metazoa; phylum Arthropoda; class Insecta; order Coleoptera; family Chrysomelidae; genus Lochmaea; species Lochmaea crataegi. The sequence goes on from OX387424.1 coordinate 36,706,013, forward strand.
TAAAAACGTGGGGCGCAGGCGATAGTTCTATAAACATGTAGAAAGTAGCTATCAATAAAAAAATATATGAATCCATTCACATAATAAGTAATAAAATGAAACAAAAAATGCCCCACAAGTTTTTAGTTGGAAATTTTATGTTATTTATTTTTTACTTTTTAGTTCGTTTTAAACTCGTGGTAATTTAATTTTTTTTTATTTGTTTTATTTAAATGTCATTGATGGTGACAATCACAGAAAAACCATAGTGCACTGAAACAAATAAAATAATATTCATTTCTTACTTTTTTTTCAAAAGTCAAGTCAGTAGGATGCCCACCGTTTTAAATCTTTAAAATCTCATTTTCTGCTGGAGAAAGCATGGGGTATAGTGTTGAATTCAGAAAAATTTGAGCTATATGAAGATAAAAAAGAAATTATTATTTTTTGTACCTCTTAGCCAATTACGCCACTGGGATAAATACTATAAATATATAACCTTCGCGCAAGTGGAAGTTGGCAAAGTTTTTTTATCACTAAATTTTTTAAATACAAATTTAACTTTTATTTATTAATTGGAATTAAACAAATAAAACTGTTGAAATATGTGGCCCACCGTATACGCTTTGATTTATTTCATCTAATTGACAGATGTTGTCAAAAAATGTTTCAAATAAAAAAATGTAGTTTAATAATGGCCATATTTTAAAAACATGTTATACTATACAGGGTATCTGCAAAACAAGGGAAGGTATCAAAGATACATTTTTTTAAATAATAACGGATATGAAATTGAAATATAATCGAAAAGGAACAAAGTAGTACATGAACTCTGACTGTAAATAAAACAAAAAAGCTGGCAGTAAATTAAATTTTTTTTAAAACTCCCCGTATCATCTTCAATCTATCACTTTCTATTTTATCTATAAATATTTTAATCCCATTATCTAAATATAAAAAGGGAATTGGAAATAAAATAGGTAGGTGCAGTACAGATCAGAGAAAGGAAAACCATCAATGAAAGCTCCTTTTATATTTACACAATCAGATTAAAATATTTATAGATAAAGTGGATCGTGAAAAATACTTTTAAGTAACTTGAAAAATAAAAATTCGCAAATATATCTTCCGAAGCACATATAAATAATAGAATAATTTAATAAATTTAAAAATTAGTTTCAAATATTATTTTACCAGCCAAACATTTCAGTTCTAAAATAATCATACTATTAGGCATTATCTTTTCGTTTTTGTTATCGCTCGGGGTTTTGGTCTTGAATCAATCATGTTGGCATAAGTCAAATCTTGGAATGACGTATACATTTAATTTTGCACGTATTGTGCCTTATTTCGATCTTAACTTGAAAATTTTTGAGTGCCGCTCTCTACTTTTCCTAATACTGTAGTTGAGAATAGTAGCAAGGCTATTACTATTGAAAAAAAAAGAATAAAAAAAGGGTACGTTCTCTTCGTTTATCACAAAAAATACTTATTTACTTAAACTTTAAGTAGTCTATTTACGTTATAGATTGAAAAGTTTTTAACTTTTTAAAGTATTTATATTCACCAGTGATCCAATACAGATCAGATTACATAATTCAGAAGCAATCAAAACATTTTATAACAGCGGTTTCTCCAATATCTGGAATAATAAAAGAGCAGGTTCAACTTTTTCAATCAAAAATCGTAATAACTTACTCATCTTGTGTTATTTACGTAATTTATTGTACTAAAAAAACGCAGTTTATAAAGGAGAATTTGTTCGGAATTTGAACTATACAGAATGTAACAGCAAAGCGGCAGGTGGGAAAAAAAAACGATTGAGTTTGTAAAGGCCGCAAGGGATCATATTATAGACGGTACGAAGTACACTTTTTCGAAGGAGGTTCTTGGAAGTCGGTCATATACTTGAAGGAAGTCTGTGACCTTCCTTTATATAACCGACAGTAAATATATTATTTTGCGAAGTAGAACGATTTGTGTGTTCCCAACATAGGCGTAGTAAGTTAAATTTTCTTTCCAATTGTAATTATGCATTAAATAGTTGAATTTGGCTTTCACGTGAAAATACGCTTATTTGAACTGTCACATGTCACAGTGTCAAATTCCTTATAAAATTACCTTTTCAATTATGTGTCACACTTAGTATTTTCCCTATTTAAATTTTATTGGTAATAGTGACAGAGGGGAGGGGAGGGATGTAGGATAGTTGAGGATATGATCGAAAGATGTCCCCCTTGAAATAAAAATCGACCTCTTTTTGCATTTTCTCCAAAAAAAATTTGTCTTCAAGATATGCGATCTGTTTCGTTTTCGGTGCCACACCCTGTGCATATAACAAAATATTCCCAAAAGAAAACTGGGTCCAGCATTTCAATGTTTGCATTCGGTTCCGCGTGGAAGCAGGGATGGACGGTGGTGCTCTCGTGCGTGCAACTGACGTCAAGCCAGTTAGATAACGTTTCAGAGCTATTAAAATTATTTGACTGACTAGTTTTGGACACATATTTTCACGATTCTAAGGCACAAAATAATAATAATTTTTTTTGAGAACCTTCCATTAACTTATTGACAGAAACAGCATGTTCAAAACACTATTCAACATTTAGAACGATGTGTTAATTCTTCAATATCTTCCGTTATGGACAAATTTAGCACCAAATTTTCAGTTGTTTTTCAGAGAATACTTGGCCGAAAATTCTCAGTAAACCGTCGTTATTCTATGTGAATTTTCGGGTCCTAGAGATTCCACAGTTTGGTCAATTTGGTAATCAAGATGGGAACGTGAGCACCTCTCGAATTCAAAATTCGACTAACAATATATATATGGACGTGTAGGGAAAATTTTTTTGAACACAAAGTCAAGACATGGATTTTTACGCCCCCCAACGTACACTCTCGGACCACATAGCTTTCTCGGAAACTGTCAAACCTGAAATATTGAGACCCCGAAATGAAATTCATACAATTTCCCCCCCCCCCTTTTTGAGGTACAATTCTTATTTTAAAACATCGCTCGTCTTTTTGGAGAACGATGCTAGAAGAAGCTGACGTAGAGTTAACTCTAATAGAGAACAGTACCTACAGACCGTCATAAGAGGCGTCCAGTAAACATCGTGTCTAGACGAAAGTTTATTCTCGTTTCGTTTGTTGTTTAGTGATGTGAATGAAGAGCTTTTATGTATTATTCTACGTATCCTCCTGAACCTGGCACCCTTTTTGACAGAACCCTCAACTTTTTTTGGAGTTCTGGGATCTTTACGAAGAGTTCTAGAGTTCCCGCAGGGGTGCAGAAAGAGTTCTGCCATTTTTCCGCCTTTTTTTAAAAAAACAAATTTTGGGGTGCCAATTTCAAGCCGCACCCCTTTTATGACTAACTTTAAAACCCAGTAATTCTTATTGCAATTGCAAAAAAATGGCTGTTACTGATCAGCACCCCACGTAACTCATTATATACTGCACTCACATAATATTTCCAACCCTAGAACTCTAGGGTGCTGTCAAAAAAATTACTCATTAGACTCTTTAAGAGAGCTACCCGACGTGAAAATGAGGAAAACCTAATTTTTATTGCAAATAAATGTCCTCGATCATTAGCACCCCACAGAACATATGATATTTTCCTTTTGTACAACGTTTCCAGCTCCAGAACTCAGGGGTGCTGATCAGTAACAGCCATTTTTTTGCAATTGCAATAAGAATTACTGGGTTTTAACGTTAGTCATAGTAATAAACAGGCTAGTGAGTAATTTTTTGGACAGCACCCCTCAGTTCTGGGACTGGAAACGTTGTACAAAAGGAAAATATCATGTTCTGTGGGGTGCTAATGATCGAGGACATTTATTTGCAATAAAAATTAGGTTTTCCTCGTTGAATAAACCTACAAAGGCGGTGCGTGCCCGCCACGGCCCTAATTTCAATAACGACGAAAATTTATCTTTGATACATAGTGTGGCAAAATATAAAAAAATCGTCGAGTGTAAGAAAACAGATGGAATAACGTGGGCAGAAAAAGATGCTGCGTGGGATAAAATAACAAGAGAGTTCAATGCTAATGCGCCCGCAGCTTTACCCAGAAACAAATTATATCCAAATAAAAAGGCTCATTTGAGAAAAGTTGTTGCCGAAAACAGACAAGAGTGAAGAGCCACTGGAGGTGGAACATTTATACCCAAGACTGACCCATGCTTGGATATCTTGACGGACATACCAATAAAAGAACCGTTGAGGGCCTGTGCGATGAGTTTAAAGGTGACGCAACTCAAGAACTGTGTTATCAGAGTGCATATTTCTTGAAGTCGAATATAATCGGGAAGCTCACCCTGACAGTGTTGAGCAGGACTTTCATAGTAGTACAAAATAGAGTCTGAAGTATGTATTCACTTACATGTCAGACGGCCACTCTAATCGATCTTCTAATAGTGCCAATAGAAATCTGACTGTTTCATTTTGTAATCGAAACTTTTAAAACAATTTATAATCGGATAGGCTGTTGTGAGAATCTTGTCTGGGAATTATATCCCTGGCAACACCAAATTAAATTAATTCCATTTCGTACAGGTCATCAAAAAGACCTATATTCATTATTAATTCCATTTTGTTTGATTTTATAGACTAAACTCTCTATATTTTGATAATTTGGTCTGCCGAGACATAACCTCACTTTCACATAAGAAGGACATGAGTAGAACCTACACTTCGACTTACTATGCATTAGGCCCTAAGTGCTAGAGTCATAAAGTATAAACCGGTTAGACAGATGTCTCTAATATGTTTGTATTTAGCTGGTTATTCTATTTCAAAAACGGGTTGTGTTAAGTCCACTCTAACGTAATACGTGCATTAAATTGATTAGCTAATTTAAACATAGCCACAAGAGGTGGTCTACAATTGAATAACACCGAGAAGCGAGTGCAACAGGGAGGTAGGTACGTTAAACGGCAATAAATTAGTTCTTGAGAGCCGACACTGTTGTTTGTAAGCTGTTAAAATACCTTTCTAAAGAAAAAACATTAATAGTATAATCCAAAATGGAATTGTAATTTTTAGCTGCCAAACAAATATGGAATTCGAATTTTATATACATGGACTTCACATTCCAATACTGCACAAAATTTACAACACTTTTTACTGTATAATATGGTTATATAAATGTACACTATATACCGCTAGTGCTTAGTGTACTGAAAAACAAATCAGAAGAAACTTATCGACTGTTTAAAAAAAAATTAAGTTCATATGTTCTCTTAACGTAACTTTCATTTCTGAGAAAGTAGTGGTTGATTTTGAAATTGACAGTAGAAGTTGAAGTTTGAAGTTTTTTGCGTGTTTTTGTTTGAAAAATTGTCTAAAATGTAAAACAGAAACGAATTTTCTTGTAACTGGTTTTAGCTATTCTAAAGTCGAAAAATGGAAATTATGCATTTACGCAAAAAAAATTCGAGTCTTTCTGTTTGGAAAAGGTTCCAAATAGTAAATAAACGAATATTTCTTATACGACAGAATACTAAGTGACGAATTTTGTACCCAATTTTAATGTTTACCTGCGTACTCTGTGAGTTTTAAATCTCCCAAACCCAGTTAGTACGAATTCCAAATAACAAGATCTATCAGAATTTGTAAAAACCCATTTAAATTGAAAAAGTTAAGGATAGGCAAGTAGAAATATTTGTTCACTCTGTAAATGCTTTAGCATATTAAAGTTGGTAAAGTATAATTCACTATATCAGTTTTTTTAACTATACTTTAAAACAACAACATCCAAGAAACGAAAGCAAACTGCATCAAGGACTTAACATACTAAACACATTCTCAGAGTGTACAGAGCTGTAATCAGATCAAAAATAGATTACGGTAGCAGAGTTTATTTCTCCTCTTCAAAATCCCATCTAAACACCATCCATAACACAGCCCTCCGCATATACATAGGCGCCTTTAAATCCACCCCAATTGACAGCTTATATGTAGAAGCTAACGAACCTCCCCTTCACCTGAGACGACAATACCTTTTACAAGCATATTTTAGTTCAACATCAGCCAACCCCCACAACCCAGTCTATAAATTAATCCCAATCATATATAACGAAGAATCAAATCACCCCCCAAAATCAACACGCTTCATCATCGACACGATAAAAGGTAACCTACACAACATCGACCTCAACCTCACAATACCTTTAAGTATATCCTCCTCACCTCCATGGAAAAAACCTATAGGTACCAATGATCGACACAACACTCAAAAATCAAGAAACCCCAAGCATAATCTTAAGAAAAACATTCACCAAACGAATCAACCAACAGAAGTTCGACCAAACCATATATTTATACAGACGCTTCCAAAAACAGCAAAGGAGTAGGATGCGCGGTCACCTCATCAAACGAAACCCTTTACACAACTGCTCTTGTAGACACTTGTAGTATATTTACTGCAGAAATTTTTGCAGTTCTCCAGCCCTTCAAAATAATAAACGCAAGAAATAAAAAAGTCGCTATCTGTACAGACTCTCTCTCTTCTCAATCCAAGAAATTAGGAAAGCCAACTCAAAACACCCTCTAATACAAGAAATCCACGAAAGATACGAGACACTATTTTCTCCAAACACCACGGTCACGATAATTTTGACCCCATCACATATTGGAATCACTGGGAATGAAACAGCTGACAACGTCGCTAAGCTGGCTACAACCAAAACTCAAAAAACAAACGTACAAATCCATGACGACCTAAAATCACTCAGAGACTACTGGCAATCATACTGGGACACAACACCAACACTCCACACTCTCCAGAAAAGAAAAAGTAATTCTAAGAAGATTGCGCATTGGACATACACGCTATACCCATGGATACTTGATGACAAAAGAAGATCGCCCCCTGTGCCAGTTATGTTCTGTTCATCTAACTGTTGAACACATCTTAATGGAATGTCCCCGTTACCAAATCTACCAGCATATACACAATATAAAAAAATTTGTGCGTGCAGTCCCTACGCACGGAAGAAGTTATACTTCGTAATGTGGAAATGAAAATAGGAAAGGGTAGAAATTGATTTTTAGTGAAATCATATTGTTTCTTTAAGACAAACTTTATTAACATTGCTTACAATTCACAATTGATCGTCGCTGCATAGCAAGACTACCACGCGCATGTGCTTGGGATCTACCGACTCACTCTCTTTCTCTTTCTACCTTTGTGTATCTTTCTTTATCTTTTCAACGTTTAACGCGACCTTGTTGGAAGTCGCATTAGAATTATCCCTTGAAAAGAATACTTACACTGCCATCTGTCAATGAATGCCGAAGGTTTTGGTCATATGAAGAAAATTCCAAAAAAGGAATTTTTTAGCGAATTAAATTTTGAAAGTTACCTTATTTAAGAAAAAAAGTTTACTTACACTATCTTTTTTTGATGAGAATGCCGAAGATTTTGGTCATTTGAAGGAAATTTCAAAATTGTAGCTTCTGAATAAATTACTTTTTAAAAAGAATACTTACACTGCCATTTGTCATTGAATGCCGAAGGCTTTGGTCATATGAAGAAAATTCCAAAAAAGGAAGTTTTTCTGAATTACATTTTAAAAGTTACTTTATTTAAGGAAAAAAGTATAGGAACTTACACTATCATTTGTTGATAAATCCCGAAGATTTTGGTCATGTGAAGGAAATAACAATCTCTTAATAAATTACTTTTTTAAAAGAGTACTTACACTGCCATCTGTTATCGAATACCGAAGGACTCACTCTCTTTCTCTCTCCCAATTTCTACCTTTGTGTATCTTTCTTTATTGCGATAAACGTTTAACGCAACCTTGTTGGAAGTCGTATTAGAATTATAACTTCAAAAAAACCACTCAGAGATATCTTGAAATTTAGTGAAGAGAATACAGAGCTATCCTACCTAAAAGACATACATTTAATAAATCATATCTAAAATGTTCTACCTAAAAAGTATCGAATATTGTAATTGTTTTACCTAAAATTCATGAAATACTGTAACTGTTTCAAGGGCCTTAGCAGTCGAGACACGTTAATTTAAATTAAAAAAAAAACGATTATACCAGAAATGAAAAGTAAAAATTCTTTAAACAATATTTATTAATAAATACACCTTGTGACCATTGTCGACGATTACGTTGAGGACTGGAAAATATTATGATGTGTTTGGTTTAATGTAAATCTTGATAAAAACAAATGTAGAGAAAAAAATTGATAATATGTAGTTGTAGCCAGTACCATAAATGAAAACAAGAAGTAATTAAAGGACCATAACTGCTGAGAACTGAAAGAAATACAGCATGCAGTGTTGTGGGAATGTTTATCGTCCAATTAAATCAAAATGGATGTTGCTGCAGCAACGTTCGGCAAAGACCATACATCAGATCGTAGATAGCCAAGATGTGTATTCAAAAGAATACAATGAATGTACTCGAATAAACCGCAAATCTGGTAAACGACATTTTATCTGATTTATCTGACTTATATTGATTGAATTTCAGCTGTATAAAATGGGTTTTTAAAGGAATTCGATTACTTATTTCTCGGTATAATACTCAGATAAGTCAAGTATTTAAACAACTGTTTATTTGCATGATACTTGTTTAAATATATGATTTCTGCAGGAAAAATGAGATAAGGCCGTATGTAATAAATGTAAAGATTCATCGCAAACACTATAAATTTCTGTATGTTTTTATTCATTTTTTATTGTAATGTAAATGTGTACATTATTAGTTTAAATTGTACATATTATACAGTACAAGCTACTTAAGAGCGAAAAGGGAGACTGGGATTTTAGTTTACCCTCGTCCCTATACACTACAGACCAATCTACAGCAAATTTAACCAGCAAAAAAGTCGACCATGGGCGTCTATATTCGTAATTTGTAATAATGATAAATCACTACTGATAAGTGACAAAATGAAAAAAAAACTGTGAAAGGTAAAGAACATTTTACAATATTTCGTTGACTCGGCATCTGGCCGTTTAATAATAAACTCATTGTGTACAGTAAACTGTAAAATGTATATACTAAAACATGAATTCATGGCCACATTTTAATAACATTTTGTTCTATACAGGGTATCTGAAAAACAGTGGAAGGTATCAACGATACATTTCTTAAATAATAACTGATATGAAATTGAAATATAATCAAAAACGAACAAAGTGAGTAGTACACGAACTCTGACTGTAAATAAAACAAAAAAGATGGCAGTAAATAAAAATGAATAATAGAATAATTAAATAAATTAAAAAATTAGTCTCAAATATCATTTTACCAGCCAAACATTTCGGTTGTAAAATAATCATACTATTAGGCATTATCTTTTCGCTTTTAGAAGTAACGAGTACGATAATGTGCTATTGTTATCGGATTAACGACTACCTGCTGTGGGTTTTGCTCTTGAATCAATCATTTTGGCATAAGTCAACACGAAACATCTTGGAATGAAGTTTACTATTAATGTTTTTTGGAAATTTCGAATATCTTACTATTGGAATTTATTAAAACAACCCAAAATAAATTTAGTGTTATTGTTTTTCGATACATGTAACGCTTTTAGTTGGGCGTCAGATTGTAACGACTGCTCAGTTAAAGAACACCTCAGGCGTAGATTCTAGACCAGAGCTATTAGTAATTCAAGGAGTAGGTCTTACCGGTTCTCGGGTAACCATACTTGAATTTAAGTTACGTTAAGTGAAGCGAAGATAAGTGGGCGCCACCCTGAATACTACTAGTTTTACGGTTTCACATCAACTTTATCAATCGATAAACCCTGGAATCTTGGAAGGTGATAAATACGAACAACGTCATTAAATTTACAATGGTATAATTTAACAAAAAGTGTAAATAAGATAAGATTTTTTTTACGATGTTGATCTGGTAATGGTTGATGGAGAGGTACTTTCTTTTTTCTCCTCTAGTTTCTTGGGATCCCCATGGTTGAGAGAATCACCATGTCCTCTTCTCGGAAACTTGTCTCAGGAAACTCTTGGGTTAATACCCAGATTAACTAAGATAACCGGTTTCAGACAGAACAAAGTGCTCCACCGTGCCAGACAGAACAAAGTGCATTCGCATGAATGCACTTTTTAAAGATAAGATAGGATTTTGCTTCAATAGCACATGCTCACAGGAAAGAAGAACGGAACCTCTTTGCTCCTGTTTAAATACACGAAATTATATGAACGATAATAGACTTACGTCTCATATTCATGTCAAGCTCAGACGCTTTGACCAGGAAAAGAATTTACATTTCAATAGTGAATTCTTAATTCACATTTAATTAAAATACAGAAGAAGAATTTAGAACGATGTCGAAGTGGGGACTAACAAATAGCAGTGGCTATACTCACCACAGACGGAACTCGTTCGGCCCGTATTAAAACGTTGATTTCGACTCTTATCGACAGTAAATGTATTCAGCCTCGAAACATTTCTCGGTGTTGGGCATGAGAAATGACTGGCTATTCGCCGCCCATACGACACTTAATAATCGTTCTAAATTAACGTAACAAACAAAAGGTAAATTCTAAAATTAAATCATGGATATTAATAAAAAATTCAATATAATCCAAATTAAAAAACGAATAAAACAAATATCAAAGTTAAAAACTGAAGCTTATGCTCAAAAATTCCTCCTTGAACATTGCAGGTGTGATATTTTGGATAATTTGTGAAATTCGAGAACGAAAATTTTATAAAATAGTAGGTCTCTTGTCATGAGAATAAATACTGAATATACATGAAGGGGTAGGCCTTTCATCAAATGTTGCAATAAATAATTCACGAATTTGTCTCACTGTATTATTCATGTTATACCATTTTATTATTTTTTCTTCTAAATTGTACATGATAATGAACAGATCGTTTTAAATTTTACCTATTACTAATGAAGTTTTGGTTCTTGCTTGCTTAGTAGTAGTAGTGGGGAACGGGAGCATTATCAATTGCCCCTGTTTTCAAGTCTCGTTTTCGCACTTGAGTGGCTTGTACTGTATACAACAAAAAACATTTAGTGGTGACCCACACGTGGAAAGCCTTTCAACTGACGTATTAGATGAAGTTAAAATAAAGTAATATGGTAGAGGTGTTGGATTATCTAATGAACACTGACCTTGACCATTCCTGCGCGAAGTGATAGTGGGAAGTCGGCTAACACTCACTCAAAATTTTAATGTAAGAAAAGAAAAAGAAATTAAATAAACCGGATAATTCCAGAATATCGTAAAAATACCCAAACATGTTTACATTATTGGTTGGCAACCCAAATCGTCCAGTTCCTCCTCATTCGCAGGGTCTTCCTCATCCGAAAATGAGAAGAAATCAGATTCACTGTCGTCCTGAAGTGAAATTACGAAATCTTCCACTTCATCCATTATATATTCTTTCCGCATATATTCTTTTTCGACTTTTTCAAAGTGAGCACAAACTTTTTCCCATTGTTCCTTCCCAACTTGGTTAAATTTGTCTTCGGTCAATTCCAACACGTCATCAAGTTTAAACGTCGTATTACATGCAGCGACTTGATTTTTCACCAGTGCCCATATTTTTTCGATAGGATTAAGCCCAGGATGATTTGGTGGTAAACGTAGAACTGGAATGTCCCGTTCTGCTAAAATTTTATCGATGGCAGATTGTTTGTGAATTGGCTTGTTTAATTGACTTTTTGCATACGGTTCAGCCTTCGTTTCATTTTCTTCGAAAAAAATACTTTTTTCCCTTATCCAGTTTTGCATAGATGCTTTCTTCAATGAAAAATAAGGAATTGGATCGACCAAAACATTATGGTAAGAGGCATTATCTATCACAAGGACAGATTTCTTTGTGGCGGTTACCATGAATTTTTCTTTAAGCCACTTGCTGAAATTTTTATGATTCATTTCATCATGATAGTCGCCTGTTTTAAGACCCGATTTAAATATGGTTAGAGCTCCGGGTACAAAGCCTGATACGCCCCCGGCGTGTAAAATTATAAGTCGTTGTAGTTTTGATACATGTGACTTTAGACTATTATTTGTTCCATCGTCCCATGCCATTGGTACAGTATGTGAACCATGAATATATGTTTCATCGCAGTATAAAATCTCCCACTCTTCTTTTTTATATTTTTAAAATTTTCTTAAATATTCGACTCGTTTGGATTTGATATCAAATTTTTCAACTAAGACCTTTCGGTTGTCTTCAGTTTTTTTCCAACGGAATCCCATTTTTCGCACCATTGAACCGATTTTCCCTGTAAAATGAATCCCAAATACATCTTTTATCGTTGGTCTTCGTCTGTGAATAGCTGCATATGAATAAAATATTCTCCTAATAATTTCCTCTTCAATCTTATCTACTGATCCTCTTGGGGTGCATGGTTCGATAATATTTTTTCTTGGTGACTTAAACTTTTCACCACTTTTTCTTAAATCAGCTTCTTTAATTCCGAGTACTCAGCCCAACACCAGTGGCTACTAGGGGAAGTTTAAGTTCATCTTGTCCCTTTTCTTCTTTCATGAATTTATATACGTTGTAAATTATTTCACGACTCTGGCTGTGAACTCGTTTAGAATTGCTCATAATTGAAGATTTGTCTGTAAAAAAAATTGTAATTTTATAGGAGAGCAAAAATAGTCCGTTATCACACTTCAATATAAGTTGGCACTACTAAAGTTTCCTTTATGTAGAATAATTGAAATAAGATTATAATCATCAATTTAGATTCATATGTTTGTATTAAAATACAGGCAGGTACTTTATTTAACTGCACTATTCATATCTTTAATTTGAACAAATAAATAATAATATATACTTACATTACTAAATTTATAAGTTTATAACAATCGTAAACTATGAACTATACTGTCTATATCAAACACTAAATAATAAAACGCGTTACCCTTAAAATAAATACAGAAAATAATAAGCTCACTAACACCTCGAAGATACGATCGGTACAATACGATGAATGAAAATAAAATGACGATACAGCAAGCGCCAAACGTGATGGCGAGCGATCGCGCAGGTATAGACTCTCCCAACTAAATTACTATTAGATTACGATAAGCCCCTTGCCGGTCAGTGTCGTACCTATAATTAGTTTTAATTAGGGTAGCAAATGGAACATGATTTCTTTGTAATTTCTTACATATTTTATTCAGTATTATAGGTAGTAGTACAGTTCATTAAAATGTTATATAATGATACACTTATTAAAAAATAAACTTCTGAATACAAATTTTCTTCATCTTCACTGCTGCTTGTGCTTGTGCTGCTAACGTCATTTAAATTTATAATCACTGGATTTACCTGTTTGAACATCTGTGGATGTTTCATTTTCCCAATATTTCCGCTCTATATCTACTACATGTCGGCAACGCTTTTGCCATTCCTCGGAAGTGATTTGATCAAACTCGTGCTCCGCCAGTTTCCTCACATCTTCCAACTTGAAAGTTACATTCTTTTGGGACACATTGTTTTTGACAGTAGCCCAAATGAGTTCAATGGGATGGTAGGGTGGAAGTTCAAGGTTCAAGAATAACCTCATCAAATTTGTATCTAATATGATGCTTTTTATTTCTCTTGATCAACTCGTATAATTCTTGTTTGAGCATGCCAGGAGTGAACAAAATGTTTTTTTTTTCGTGCAGCCACTTCACCATGTCAGCCTTCCTAGAATTTGTGTTGGGGGCTGGATTAATTTGAATATTATGGTATGGAGCATTATCGGTCACGACTATCGAATTCACAGGTAAATTTGGGATCAACTTTTCTTGTAACCATTTACCATAATTTTCAGAATTCATTTCTGAATGATAATCCCCCGATTTTGTGCCTGATTTAAATATAAGCGGACAATTAGGTATAAAGCCCATGTCACCTCCTGCATGGACAATAATGAGTCTTGGTCCCTTCGAAATATTTTTAAATAACCCTTTGGTTGATTCATCCGTTCAGTTCTTAGAAGATGTATGTCCACTATGAAGGTATGTTTCATCAAGAAACACAATTGGTCGCTGTTGGCTACGAAAATAATTGATTTTTTGTAAGTACTTGATCCTCAATGCTCTGATGTCCATTTTCTCTATTAAAATTTTTCCATTATTTTCAGTCCTTCTCCATTTGAAACCTATTTTCTTTAAAATTCTACGAAGAGATGTTCCGGAAGCCACAATTCCCAAAACGTCATTAATTTTGTGTTGTAACTTTTTTACCGTAATACGACACCCTTCCGTCTTATGAAAGTCGTAAATAATCCGTCTAATATTGGAATACCCATACTCGGGAATATCAGTTATTGGTGCTCTTCTAGGCCGCTTCTTTCTTGGGGTGGAAAATTTTACTTGCACGTTATTTGCAGAAATTAATTGCTCCCCTTCTTTAACCACTCTTTCAATGGTTCTTATCGAAATACCTAATACAAAATAAAGATTTGTGTTGAAATAGTTATTTTGGAAATTTATTTAATGTTACCTGTAGCGAAAGATGTTTTATTTTTCACATTTGATAAGTTATGCGACTCACATTTGAAACTTTGAAAATAGTTGAACACTTTAAAACGCCAACAGAATTGGAGGACAACTAATGATACGCCTCTGCACAGAGCATTTATATGTCTTGCAAGAGCTGTAGTGGGAGGTAACATTGAAAATGAGTTTGTGCGCATGGGGGCGGGCTCGCCATCACGTTTGTCGCTTGCAGTATTTTCAGATAAGTGTGTAGGGTTGTAGGTATCTGGGAGCCGTATATTCGTCGTCTGCACATGGTGGGGTTACTGTTCATGAGATACTCCAACACCTCTAGTTTCTAGAGTATGTACAACGAAAAAACATTAAACCAGTTCAGTCTAGGCTTGCGAGAATAATGAAAAAGAATCGATTTTTCTTTATTCAAAATTAATCGATTTGTCAAAAATCGATTTTATTAAAAATAAATCGATTTCAGCGAAAAAATCGATTTTTTTGTATTTTTTTTTAAAGTACATGCTTTTCATATTCCGATAATAAACCTAAGAGATTCATTCATTAACAATTTATCAGATTAAAAATCAAATAAAATTATATGAAAATTGTAAAGAATTTTGAAATATGGTCAAAAATGGTCAATAATGTCAATCATTGTCAAAAACTGTTAAAAATGGACTATTTTTGTTAAAAATGGTCAGAAATGGTCATTAATTGTCAAAAACCATCAAAAATTGTCAAAAACTGTCAAAAATGGACAATTATTGTCAAAATTGGTCAATAATTGTCAAAAATTGTTAAAATTTTGGAAAATGGTCGATAATTGTCAAAAACAATCAAAAATGGTCAATAATTTTGAAAAATTATCAAAAATTTTGAAAAACTCTCAAAAATGGCCAATAATTGTCAAAAACTATCAAAGATGGTCAAAAATTGTCAAAAACTGTCAAAAATGGACAATTATTTTTAAAAATTATCAAAATTTTGAAAAATAGTTGATAATTGTCAAAAATACTGAAATATGGTCAACAATTGTCAAAAATTGTCAAAAATTTGAAAAAATGGTCCATAATTGTCAACAATTGTCAATAATTATCAAAAATGGTCAATAATGCTGAAAAATGGTCTAAAATTTTGAAAAATTGTCAAAAATGGTTAAAAACTATAAAAAATTGTCAATTATTGTTAAAAACTTTTAAAAATGGACAATTATTGTCAAAAATGGTTAAAAATTGTCATAATTTTGAAAAATGGTCAAAAATTATCAAAAATTTGGAAAAATGCTCACTAATTTTGAAAAACAGTCAAAATGGTCAATAATTGTCAAAAATGGTCAATAATTGTTAAAATTTTGAGAAATGGTCAATAAATAATACGAGCCGTTTCCGAAAATCGATTTAAACACGTAATTTATAAAATCGATTTACTAAAAATCGATTAATATTACTATAATAATCGATAACTAATAATCGATTATAAGAAAATAATAATCGATTATTCTTTAACATACCTAGTTCAGTCCTCGATATCTTTCCAATTGACTGTTAATCTGCCGCACTCTGTATAGGCTGATTAATAAGCGACGTCACTTTGCGACCTCTCAAGTCCCTTTTTGGTATCTTTATTAAAAAAAAAACTTAATATTTTTAAGTGTTTTTTTCGATATGAATCTCACTCAAACGAAAATTTAATCTCAATGATTCTTATACAAGCTAAATAAGACCGAAACTTCGCGACGTCCTTTATAAGAATTTCCATCCATAAGTTAGTATCCTCAACTTCGTCGAATTTTAACAAGGAACCTCGTTTAATATTTATTAGTTTTTTTTTCAAAAGAATAAAGATTAATTCAAAAGTTAAATGCGAGAATAACGGCATAGCAAACATCCTCTTATAAAAAATTCATGCGGGGCTTGCCAGTGTTGCCAACAATCTTATTTTTAAAAAGTTCATATCTCCAGGTTAAATTTTTTTAAATAGTCTGATATTTTTTGTTGGTATTTGTGGAACGGGTTTTTGCAATCATAGGAACGTATATTTTGTCCTAATTCCGAGATACACCTCTTCACGTAACCAGCTAGCTGGATTGATTTGTTGAAAAAGGAGAATTTGTGTAAATTGAAAGTTTTCATTTTTTAAATATTTTCCTATATTTTAAATCTAAATCTTGAAAAGATTACTAATATGATGGGCAAATATGAAATTCTGGCAACAGTGGTTCCGGCTTTTTACGACTGAATGAAGCTGAAAAGGTCGGAATTAACCATTTCAAAAGCTGAAGCGTGACAAGATAATATTCAGTGATAAAGTAACCCACACGGAGCGAAGGAAGAGAACAGAAAGAAAAAAAAATTGGTGATTATACATTCACGGCATGGGCGCGTAGTCACACCACGCAATACCATCAGTCATCACCCCTGGGAGGCATCGTTATAATCACTTTGTAAGAGTTACGGAGACTCTAACTGTTTTATTCTTTGTACCAACACCTTTTTTGCTCGTTAATTTTATATTTCAAGAATTAAAAAACCGCTTGCCTGTTGTCCAATATATCTCCAAGTAAATAGCGTATCAATTGTTTTAAAGAGATTGTTAAGTGAACCGCAGACGAGGTTTATTTAGATACAGTAGCTGATAAAGGATATTCAGCGTTATTGCTACGCCAATGGCAATAGCAGAATCCATTCTTACTTAAAACAATATGGAGAACATCCAAGCATTATTACGTTTTAATTAAACCCCACTTAATTATTTTGGTCATTCAGAAAGTAGTCGGGAATATGCCTGTTAACACCTGTTCAGATCTTATTACCAAGTGATCTTCTTGTAAGATTGTCATGGATAGTAAAAAAAGGAAATGAAATACTCCACTTCATCAAAAATAATCTCTATTTGTAGAGTACTGTTCAATTGGCGAAATAGTCATAGTTCAGACAGTGAAAATCCTCAAAATAAATTCTAAATAAATGTATGGCGTGAAAGACCAGAAAATTTAAATGAAGCTTTTACAGATAACACTTTTTGACGGGATAGAAGCAGTATCTAAGACGAAATTTTATGTGGTTCATACAGGATGGGGCACCACTTCATTATACTGCAATGGGACGTAAATATTTCAAATTCAACGATCAATTTCGACATCGCCAGATTGGCAAAGGAAGCGAATAACCATTTATATTTTTGGTGACCTGAAATTTCTTATTGGCCTCCGTAGTCTAGTCAACATGTGCTTTTTAGGTCAAAATTTTTAGCTCGCCTCGGAAAATTATGATCGAGTTGTCATTCGATTCGTCATCGCATCTAGAAACTTTTTGAAAAATATGGAGTTTTGCTTGCAAAAATTACGAAAGTTCTAAACAATTTAGTAAAAAAGGGGGGTTTTGTTTTTTTGCGAATATCTCAAAAAGTATTCAAAATTTTCGAAATTTGAAAAAAGATCCAAAAAGGGGAAGAAATTTCCTAAAAAAAAGTCCTACCTCCCGGAACTCTTATAATTTTTCTAGAGGGTTGAAAATACGGCCGAAAACGGGAACTCTCGCACCTTTACTGAGAAAATATCATTTAAACTTATTAAATAAGAAAATTAAGAAATGAAAAAATTCAGGCACCTACAGGATAGATCATTAATTAATTAACAATTTTTTGTAGCACGAACATCAACATTGAAAGTGCGATAATTGTTAAACTATTAATCTGGGATATTTTTCCTTTTATGGAGCTATTTTACAAAGGCTATAGAATAGATTTCCGTTGGAAAAATTAAAAAATTGTTAATTTTCACTTTGTTATTAACAATTTACTTAAGTTAAAAATTATCAACCTCGATTAAACATTGAAAAAAATATTTTTTTTATAATATTGCCATTGGTCCGTTTTCTTATAAGCTACTTAAAAATGATTTTTAATAATTTTTATCCTATATTGTTTAAAAAATTGTTATAAACAGATGCGTTGTTTATAAGATAATCAAAAAAATTTTTTTGATAACATAATCTTTGAGGAAAATTATGATTAAAAAAAACCGTTTCTTAAAAAAATTTTTTTATTGCTTAAAAACGCATTTGTTAATTAACTATTTTTTTTTACCACAATTAAGGAACCATTTTTTTAAAATCATTATTCATCTTGCTCTTCGATATCTGAAAAAAATATTATTTTTATTCAAATTTTAATTGTTATAAACAATTGAATTTTTTTTTATATTTTTTTTACTCTAAAAAATACAGCAAAATTAGCCCAGTATCCGTTTTTGGGATACTTTCGATTTTTTATTTAATTTGAAGTTCTCTCGTATATTCAAACTTACCTTTTGCGCCTGCTTTTCTTAGTACTTATAAACTGTTGCAGATACAACAAATTCATCTAAACTTTTTTTTTCTAAATTAGTTACTCAACAAATTTATAAGCTCAAACTTTATTATTTAAATACTTTTTTTGCGATTACTTATAAAAATTAAAATAAAAAATTTTTTTTTTGCTTTTAACATCGAAATATCTCATTAACTATAACAGATACGACAAAAGTTACTAATATCTTTTTCATTCTACAAAATTGAGCTCCTAACTGAGGCTGTAACTGTATGATCTTATAAATTATGAAAAAATGTGTCAGAATAAAAAATATTGTTTTTTTTTCGATTTATTAGTTGTATTTTTCTAAGAGCTAAAAATAATCAAGATATTATTTAAAATTTATTTATTTTATTGAATTAAAAAATGTTTACACCGATAAACATACAATTTTTTCATTTTTTCGTCATTTTTGGATTTTTTTTGCACGTTTCTGAGGTGGTGGTTGTATCTGCAATAGTTTATAAGTACTATTAATAATAAATAAAGAAAAGCAGGTGCGAAAGGTAAGTTTGAATATACGAGAGAACTTCAAATTAAATAAAAAATCGAAAAATCAATTTTTTCCCAAAACGGATACTGGGCTGTTTTTGCTGTATTTTTTAGAGTGAAAAAAATATAAAAAAAATTCAATTGTTTATAACAAATTGTTTATTGCATAAACAATTAAAATTCGAATAAAAATCTTTTTTCAAATTTCGAAAATTTTGAATACTTTTTGAGATATTCGCAAAAAAACCCCCTTTTTTTACCAAATTGTTTATAACTTTTGTAATTTGTGCAAGCAAAACTCCATATTTTTCAAAAAGTTTCTAGATGCGATGACGAATCGAATGACACCTTGATCATAATTTTCCTAGGCGAGCTAAAAATTTTGACCTAAAAAGCACATGTTGACTAGACTACCAAACATGAATGGAATAACACTCTCCTTCTCAGAAGAGGTTAAGTACTCAGGAGTCATCCTTGACGGAATACTCACGTGGAATGCTCACCTAGCACATACTACTTCAATAGCAACAACGCAGCAAAGGAGAAAAACAGAGTTGCAACAAGTACAACGACTCGCCTTAGAGATAATGCTAGACCTTTCTCCGCTAAATCTAAATGTACGGAGAATCGCTCTGGATAATGCCTACAGGCTGACTCTATAAAACCGGGTGATCTTGTTGCAGTTAGCGTCAAAGAGTAAACATCTGGTTTTTTCTACCAAACACCTATTCATCCTCTCAGCAACACCAGTTTGCTGAGGAGTGTATGGACAAGAAGTCTAATGACGAATTCCATATTTCTTTAGAAACGTCTCCAAACTCTTGTTCATATACTCTGATCCGTTATGTCTTTGCAAACATTTAATTATTTTACCTGTTTGCCTTTCTGCCCATGCTTTGTATTCTTGAAATCTACTAAAAGTTTCAGATATTTCTTTAAGCATTAAACCAGTTACCTTCCTGCTAAATCGTCTATAAAAGTAAGACAGTACCTTACCCCCCCCCCCCATGTTTAGTAGAAAAAACCAACTAACTGCAACAGGTTATGGTCCCAGTGGGATATAAATAAGTAGTACTAAAATTTGCAGAATGCCTGATACATCAAATGTAGAAAATGTAGATATATCCATCCCAGTTTCAACTTCTGTGCCCAATATAAAGAAGTTGGAGGGACAGTCAAACTATGACTCATGGAAATTTGCGATGAAGATGAGTTTAACCCTTGATAGATTATGGGAAATAGTGACTAATGGTGTGAGTTCTCAAACGGATAAACTAGGCAAGGAGAAAGATAGTATTGCACTAGCCAAAATTTGTCTTAGTGTAAAACCCACATGCTACTTTCACGTTTACAAAGCTGTAAGTGCTAAACAAGCTTGGGAAAATCTTCAGACTGCATTTGAAGCAAAAATTATGAATCGTCGGTTTGAACTTCAGAAACATCTATTTGGAAGCAAAAAAGAAATTTTTGAAGCTTGCTTCTTATTGCACGACATAGGACTTTTGGGAAGGCTAGTGAACTCGCGAAACGTGTAATGTTACGAAAAAGCGTTCGTCACGCAACAAGATTATAACCAGGGTCGCTGGTCAGTTAACGTATGGTGTGGGATTTTAGATGGTAAAATTATAGGCCCTTTAATTTTGAAGCTTGCTTCTTATTGCACGACATAGGACTTTTGGGAAGGCTAGTGAACTCGTGAAACGTGTGATGTTACGAAAAAGCGTTCGTCACGCGATGACTCATTCTTCGCCTCTTTCTCGGCCACCCGCTGCGCTAACTCTCTCCCCTCTCTTCCACTCTTCCTCGGCCGCCTTATTCTTCTCTCTTTCGTAGACTACACAGCGGCACGTCTCTCGCCGGCACGAGGGATTCCCAAACGGTTGAGAGAGAGAGTATCGCGCGTCACTCTCTCTAATTGCCAAATATGTCAAAATTGTAAAATACTTTGAAAAATTACAATAATTGTCAAAATTTTTGCAAGTTGTCAAAAATGGTCAATAATTGTTAAAATTTTGAAAAAATTGTCAATAATTATAAAAAAATGTCAAAAATGGTCATTAATTGTTGAAATTTGTCAAAATTTTTGGAAAATGGTCAAAAATTGTAAAAATTTTGAAAAAATGATCAATAATTATAAAAAACTGTCAAAAATGGTCAATAATTGTTGAAAATTTTTGAAAAATGGTCAAATTTTTTGAAAAATGGTCAATAATTGTCAGAACCTGTCAAAAATGCTCAAAAATTATCATAGATGGTCAATAATTGTTAAGATTTGGAAAAATGTTCTAAAATTGTCAAAAATTTTGAAAAAATGGTCAATAATTGTCAAAAATTTTCAAAATTTTTGAAAAATTGTCGAAAATGATCAAAAACTATCAAAAATGGTGTTAAAAATTGTCAATTATTGTTAAAAACTGTTAAAACTGGACAATTTTTGCCAAAAACTGTCGAAAATGGTTAAAAATTGTCATCATTTGGAAAAATAGTCACTAATTTGAAAAACAGTCAAAATGGTCAGTTATTGTCAAAAATGGCCAATAATTGTTAAAATTTTGAAAAATGGTCAATAATTGGCAAAATTTTGAGAAATGGTCAATAATCGTCAAAAGTTTTCAAAATTTTGAAAAATAGTCAATAAATAATACAAGCCGTTTCCGAAAGATTCTTTCTCAAGCGTCAATCTGTTACTTTACGCTCTAAATACACAAATAACTATTTTATAATCAAAAATTGTAAAAGATGTTCTATATATTTTCTCATTGTAAGTATACGGCAAGAAAGGTCTGTAAATAGGAAGGAGTCAAATTATTTTTAGTTTCATTCTATTGTGCATAAGAAGCAAGCTTCTGTCGGCGGTCCGACGACTGCTCACCTTTTCTTCTTCTGTAGAGGAATATTTAAATGACATATTAAGAACGGTTCATAAACTAGCTGATATTGGTATGTTATTGGATAATGAATTTGTTGCATTTGTAATGTTAAATGGATTATCCTTGGACTACGATCCTCTAATAATGACATTGACTCATGCCGACAATAAAATGTGCTCAGAAGTTATAAAAACCAAACATCTTGAAGAGAGTGCACGTCGTAAGGCTCATTTAAATGATTCAGATTCAGTGCTGTATTCAAAGGCAGGTTCCAGTAAGCAGACCTTTAAGCGGATTCCTAAGAAGATTATTTGTTATTCTTGTGGAGAAAAGGGTCATAAAAAAAGAGACTGTCCAATGAAGAATGAAAAAAGTGATGTAGAAAAGAAGAAGAAAGTAAGTTCCAATACTACTCTAGTGGCAGCGGCATTAGCAGATCAGCCAACTTTAAATTGGATCATAGATTCTGGAGCGACATCTCATATGTCGATGCATTGTGAAGGTATGTCCAATTACAAAAAAGATTCAGTTGGTGACATTGTGACGGCCAATAATCAGAAGATATTGTCCAAAGGTTCTGGGGAGGTAAATTTTAATCAAGATACAGTTACAAAAACAATTTGTCATGTTATGTTAGTTCCAACAAAATGACAGAAAAAGGTTACATTGTTGTATTTGATAGGTTTAAATTTAATGTTTATAAAATAAATAATAATTATCAATGTATGAATGTACCGTTTTACATGAATAAAAAGGGTTTATCGTAAATCTCTGCCTTTTCGTTCTTACAACAGATATATCCAGAATACCGGTAACTGCAACAGATCTAACAGAGCATCTTGAGATACTAAGGGTTGGAGCAACCCAATTCATGAAGATGATTAAGTCGGCGAAACAGGATGTCGAATTCACGTTAGATGCTGCTGTCAACGCTAAATTGCTCTTGGAGCTTTAAAAAAGGTGATCGCAAGACTTCTCACTGGAGACTGCTTTGCTCACTCAGTAGCAAATAAATAACTCCTATTAATTCAACACCATACCCAACTACTATATCAAATCCGTTTACATTGATTTTTTCTACGCCCTATTTTCAAAGTAACTTGTATTTCATCGGTTTATAGCGTTTAAAACGGCTGTTTATGGTTAGGATGAAAAAAAGTAAAAAAGTGCCATAACGTTAACTTTATTTCACCCTTTCCTTAAGCTAACACAGTTGATTAGTGCAAAATTTGAGCTTTGAGCTGGGAGCTTTTTAAATATATTTACAATTGTTACTATAGAAGTTGGTTAGTTATGTATAAGTAAATTGAAAAACAATAATTAAACATATGAATGATAAATTAAAATGATACAAGTACTTACTTTAGAACTAAATTTCCGATATTTGAGAAAAAGGTGAAAAATATGTGTAGTTATTGATACTGTAACGTTTATTCTAATTTATATTTACAATTAATTTATATTTACAGATTTATATGTAATTCAGTCCTTATTTAATAATTTATGTAATACACTAATTATAATTTATATGAGAGTCACTTAATAAACACTTTATCGAGGCGCGATTACTTTCCTTCGGTATCAACACTGACTGATTGACTAATTGCCTGCAGCGATGCTCGTGGCCTATTTATACTCGCGAGTCGTAATTCTAGAAGGAGCCATAGTCGTCTCATACGGGGATTTCACTGGGGGCACTAAGTGAGCATATTAATGCAGTAGCTCGCGTAACAATACACAGCTCTACAAAATGTTTTGTTGTGTTGCCCTGGATATTTTTGTAAATTTTTATGTTTGCAAGTGCCCAAATTACGAATATATTCATGAAAGTACTGAATGTGTTCTTGTTTCTATGATTTTTACATATCTTGTATTTTGAGCAATTATCGGCTTGTTAGTAATAAAATTTATTCTCCCAGTCATGATTAGGCTTCTGCGCAACTTTTTCGCGCATACAAACATCACGTTATCCTCACTCTCAGACCCCTTGCTCCGCAGAACAGCTGAGATCTCACTTATTTGATAATAACAAATGACAAATGACAAACTAGATAAATCATGGGTTCCTCATAAAGTCCTGTGTTGAGTCTTTACGGTTGTGGAAAAAAGGAGAACGTTCTGGATTAGACTTTGGTATTCCTATGATCTGGATAGAGCCTAAGAATCATTTCGATGATTGTTACTTTTGCGTAGTAGATGCTAACGGTTTTAATCGAAATCAAACGTGGAGATATCCAGACTTACAGTCTACAAAATGTCCTGTTCTACACAGTAAAAATCTTCCTCGGCCTATTCACATTTCAAAAGTAATTCGCATGCCCTCAGAAACAATGATGCTGCCAAATTCACAGAAATCAAGACAGTCTACCAGTGGAAGTGAGTGGGAGGGTGAAACATCTACGCTAAAGCTATTTTCTCAAAATGAACTCAGTGATTTAATACGTGATCTCAATTTATCAAAACAAGGATCAGAACAGTTAGCCTCAAGATTGAAAGAAAAAAATTGATTGGCACCAACAGTAACAATAACAACATAGAGTATGCGAGAAAGTGAGTGAGTTATTACAATTTTTTAGTGAAAATGAAGGACTGGTGTATTGTAATGATATTGCGAAGCTGCTTCTAGACATGGGTTTAAAAGAATACAAACCTACTGAGTGGCGGCTTTTTATTGACAACTGTAAAAGAAGTTTAAAATGCGTCTTACTGACGATTTGCATAAATTCCAATTGCCCATTCAACAAAACTCAAAGAAGAATATGAAAATGTAAAGCTTGGAAAGGTTTTGTGTTGGTAGTCGAAAATTTCCTAGGTAGGTAACCATAAAGCACCAAATTATGAAGAAATTGTACAGAATATGCTGACAAACTTTCAGACTCTAGGAGCAAATATGAGTATCAAGTTACACTCTCCCCACAATCATCTGGATAAATTTCCGGATAATTTAGGAAATTATAGCGAGGAACAGGAAGAGCGGTTCCACTAGGATCTAAAAGTGATGGAGGAAAGGTATGAGGGTCGATGGGATTGTCACTTGATGGCAGATTAGTGCTGATCTTTAATAAGGGATTGTCCCCTGAAAAATTATAAAAGAAAAGCTCATAAAAGGCGTTTTATGGAAATTAACATATGTTTTCGACATTTTCATCTCTATTTAATTCCATGTACATAAATATATCCAAAATCAATTTTATATCTAGGGCAACACAACCACTGTAGACCAGTGAATTAGTTTGTTATTTTATTAAATTATGATAAATTTGACTCAAGTTGTTGATAACTTGAATTTACTGTTTGGACCCTTACTTTGTGGAATCTACTCATATTAATGTTATAAATGAAACTAACTGTTTCTAATTAATTCCACTATTTAATGAAAAAATTATGAAAATTATGAAAGGATATTGATAATTATTTCAATATCAATATCGTTTCATTTATAACATTGTTGATAACTTATTTATCGTTCACTGTATTTTTTTCTTTTTTTATGTAACATATCTTTAATTGTGAGTTTCTGATAATTAGAGTCTTGTGCTAGTATTTTTTAGTTTTTAAATAAAATTCATATTTTTCTGTCGTTTCGTGTTTATGTAGGGCTGTAGAAGCATTTTTCAAACCTACATATACAATATGAAATTAAAATTTCATGTTTACTGTTCAACAAATCAATATCGTCTGAAATCATAATATTTGTATCTATAACAACTCATAAACACCAGTAAGTATTAGCAGCTGAATTAGTTCAATAAACATGTAACATTTGGAGCATGTCTGAAATCCGGATGGAAGTAATGAAACCATATGAATAAGTGTTATTTGCAATGTTCAATATACGTTTTATTACAGCAAATAAAACGGTTATAAACACGAACCATGTTTTAGATGTTTACAACGGAACAGTATTGGTAGGAATATGTTTCTTGGTTTATACCTACCGATTAAAGCTTTTTATTTTTATAGGGCTCGAAGTGAAGTACTTTATTTCCAATTTTATTTATATTTATTCATTTTAATTTTTAATTAGTAGTCTAGAAAAGAAAAAGAAAAAATATTTGTTTATATTGTGCTAATATTGAGTTTATAAGATCTTTATCTTGAATAAGGAAATTTCATAAAAACTCCATTTAGAGTGACAACCCTTAACTACCTGGGTATCAAAATTGTAACGTAAATACCTGAGTGTGGTCTGATAGGCCCATAAGGTTTAGGCGAGGTTTAGGGCTTTACTAACTATTTTTGAACATCATTCTATATTTTATAACTTTATTATATAACTAGTGTTTTTTTAGTTTTTGTCCTCCACCTATAAAATATGATAAACACGACAAAAAAAAGACCCCGATGAAAAGTGAAATGTTATTTGTTACTATTAAAAAGCATAAAGAAATATTATTGTAAAGTCAAGTAATAAAAAATTTACTCTAAACATATTTTTTCAAAAAACACACAACCAGTTAAATTTGCTTATTTCTGAATAACACATTCTCTGCGAATTTGATGCATTCTAAGCAAATAGGTTTTTTACAATAGTAACAGAAGTAAAATTTTTTTCTTCTCTTTTTTGGATTGCATGTATAACAACCTTTTCTTTTTTCTAATTTTTCGTCAATTATTGGCTGGTACATTCAGGATTTAAATCGTTAAAAAGATGAGCGCTTCGTCACGGTAACGTTTGCGATCACCATATCCAACTAACATTAAAATTTCGATTCGTTGTTTTTCCGATAAATGTGCCATTACTGTTATAAACTTCGTGCTAATTTGAAATTAGTGTCAGTTTTGACAATTTGTACATAAATAATGATGTGGTTGACGTTTTCAATGCCTACTATTGTTTTTGTTTAATTTTAAAATCCTACAAGGTCATATCATTAGTTCATTAAAACTTAATTTAGAAAAATAAAACTGATATTTTTATAAGACATTTTGTATTAAAGTGATATAATGCTATTATTTTTGGAAAGAGAAAAAAATAATCTTCTTTGTGATACGTCACTCGACCTATGTTGAGTCCTAAGAGATCTATTGTGCTCCCTTTATTCCACATAGTTCCTTAGGATAGTCTCAGATTACTAGTTCCTTTAGGCCTATTTCTGAAGGAATTTTGGGATATCGGCAGGCTTCAGTTTTAGTAAGTATCCCTCTTTCATCCAGAAGTCCCCTAGGATTCTGGATTGTTACGCATTCCGCAAGTATGTCAATTGAGGTTTCTTCTTCCATTCCACAGAATCGATATTCTTCTTGCTCCACTAGCTTGAGCTTTTTGAGGTGCCCATTCAAGTGGCGATGTCTGGATCTGGCTTAAGCATTAATTTGTTCTCACCTGGTTGTAGTTTTCCAGGAGTATCTTTGATTGTCTTAGTCCTACTAGATCTTTCCAATGGTCAGATCATATTTTTTTTTGGCGTTACGACTGTATCCTTTTAAAGATATTGCATTAACAACAGAGCTGTTTTGTAAATTGGGGTATCGTTCTTCTGGCAGCAACTTGAGAAAGTCCTATGCAGTTTCAGTTATTTCTTTATAAACAGAATCTTATTGCAAATCTCTCAATTCCAGTTGATGATGTACTCTGCTTACATTCTCAACTGAAATAGCAAAATGCTGAGTAAAAACTAAAATCTCTCTTTCGATTTATCGCTAAATCGATTATTGTTAGATTAAATAAATTAGATGGTGGGAAACAGTAGTAGATTCATTGATTGTAGCCAATGAAAACTATTAATTTTTTAAATAATTGTATATCTACTGCTTCGCGTGTCTCGTTTGGCTGGTTGAACCGGTGATATTTCCACATTTTGTTTATTTAATTTGACAAGACATCAATAGGAAAAAAAACAAAGACACGAAATGCTCTGCCAATATGGCGAACTAACTCGAATCAGAACTCGAAACAGGGGAACGGCACGCATATATTTATTTTCTATTCTTGTTTGGCACGCAAGTCTATATTATCACCTACTTACTGATAAGGCTGCAATGACGACTCCATTTTTATCACACGCAAACGGAAGTTTTAAATAGGAAAGCCAATGAATTTATAACAACCATTACTTCAAAACGTTTTGTGTTTTATCAAAGAAATAGTTTTTAATAATCTAAAATTGTAAAAGATGTCCTATATATTTTCTCATTGTAAGTATACGGTAAGAAAGGTCTGTAAATAGGAAGGAGTCAAATTATTTTTAGTTCATACGATAGTTCCCACTTTCTGAAGAAAGATGTTAAGACAAGACAACGTCCAATGAGTCTCGAGTGCGCGTCAAAGAAAATTCGCTAGTAAAACGGTTGGCTGCCCTGCCAATGACTCATCATGAATCAGATTCGCACGAGTAACACTCGCATTCTAAACGCGCCTAAGGTCGAAACCCACCTATCAGCACCTCATAGGAACAGCCAGTGGTGAAAAATTCCTACGAAAATCAAAACTTGCAAGTGTAAACAAGTGCTTGCACGTCGGCGTCCGCTCGCCAGCTTTAGTTTGATTTTCGTTTCGGTTAAGCTTCTAATTTTTGTTTATTGTGATTGTAGTTTATCTTGTTTATTATGGTTAAAAAAGAGTATCAAAATGTTGCTTTGTCATTCGAAGATAGTTCTCCTGATTGTTGCAGAAGCACCCAAATTAGGTCGACGACCAATCTATGGTTTAACCCAGACACGGCGTTTTCGTTGGTTTCTTTGTAACATGTCTATCGACCTGTTTCGATTTTACAGAATAAATCCTTTTAATTAGCGCTCGTCGTCACTAGCCACATTCAATTATAGTTCTGTGATCCCAAACTCTTCTACCCCGAACATAAGACAATTGACGCCTGCCAACGGACAACGCCACGTTAAACACCCCTTTTTGTTATCGTCTGTCTAAAGAGGCACATCGTCTTTCGCTATCTTTCATATCTTAAGTATCTATCTTAGGAATTTTGCTGTGGTAAGTTCAAAATCATAATCTATAATTAATAAGCTTCTTCTAAAGTACTGTCTGATATAATTTTCGTATGCATTCTTTATTTTTTTACAGAGATAGACGAAATTAAATTCAACACGTGGTCATAAACTATTCTTTTATACTAATATGGTAGTTTTAAGTCAAATATTTTTTTATAATTCACTGTTTTACTTTTATACAAACATTTTCGAGCTTTTTCAGTTGCGAAATAACTCTTAATTATAAAATAACATTTTTATGAATTACCGGTAACCTATAAAATATTCTTTCGCAACGCCAGTGCCGGTTTCATATATTTCCTAAGCACGATATTTTTTCATATAGCCGAATAATTTAACCGGAGAATATAAGCCAAGAATATAACCCTAGGCGAGAATATAAGCCAAGAATATAACCCTAGGCGAGAATATAAGCCAAGAATATAACCCTAGGCGAGAATATAAGCCAAGAATATAACCCTAGGCTAGGATAGAACCCAAGAATATAAACCGGAGAATATAACCCCAAGAATATAGCCAAGGATACATCCCTAGCTCAAACTACCGCCCTAGAACAGAACTCATCAGTTCGGATCAAGACCTGACTTCTTCTCCAGGAAACCACTTCATCTAAGCTAAGTACCTATAAAAGTACAAATTCCTTTAGTAAATTCCGTTGTTCATTTCCTGTGGCAGAATAAATTGTAAATTTGTTTTTAATTCTTTTTTTTTATTAAAATCCTCAACTATAAAAGTTGAGGGAGATATCGCCCGGGGTAATTTTTAGTGACTTTTTTTTAATTATTAACTTTTATTTAAATTTTACAAGGCGTTTCTACCTTTTCCGCCTTAGTTTTTTGTAGTTTTCATCGTTAAAAAGGTAGTGGCGCCCTCAATTTTTACAACCCTTCTGTTATCCCTGTGTGACATAAACTTGGGGTCGAATCACCCTTGAGAGGAGTCTCTAGCCGGAGCCCTTCGAGCTGGTGCCCTGTGACGTACAACTTTTACCGTTACATCTTTTTCTCTTATTTTTTCACACTAAAACTTTAGCGACTATTTTACAGGCTTCAGAAACTCGACATGGTGCGCATTGTGAAAAACACTTTGAAAATGAAAATGGCGTGCCACTTATTTTGGTGTAAACCTTTACTGGCGTGCAAATAGAACTGGCGTGACCCACTGGCGCCACTAAATCCAAGCATGTGTAAACTCACCGTTAGTGTTTTTATGGTACAGACCTCCAATAAAACACAAAATACTTTTTCAAAAAGTTATCGAACTCTCGGATTACCCTATATCATCGTTTCTCAACCATTTTTATGTGGCGATCCACGAAAAAGCCAAAAAGTTAAGTAAAAAGTCTTGCGACCCCGTCACTATTTTGTTGGGAATAGATTAATAATAATAAAAATCGAACTGACAACCCTAGCGAGGCCGAGCTTCATTTTTAGGGAAGTAGTATAGGCAAGGGAAGCAAGTAGGTACATTCTAGTGATGAGCGATATCGTGATAATATATAATAATATTTTTTTCCACCCCCCAAAAAAGTGTTTTTTACCGAAAAAACGTTATAACTCGAAAAATTTCCAATATTTTAATTTGAAATTTTTTTTCGTGGTTTGTGACTGTGAAAACTACCTTTTACCAAATTTTCATCAAAATCGAACATTTTTTAACGAAACTAAAAATAAAAAACGAAAAACGCAGTTTTTTGCGTTTTTCGAGCTAATTTTGAGGTTATGTGAAAAAGTCATTGATGAAAAAGTTGTTCCAAGATCTACAACTTTTATATTCAACTTTTTTTCTCTAGGACTTCAACTTTGACCGGAAATCGCAATAATGTTTTTTTCCACCCCCCAAAAAGTGTTTTTCACCGAAAAAACGTTATAACTCGAAAAACTTCCAATATATTAATTTGAAATTTTTTTCCATAGTTTGTGACTATCAAAGCCACCTTTTCCCAAATTTTCATCGAAATCGAACAATTTTTGACGAAACTAAAAATAAAAAACGAAAGACGCAGTTTTTTGCGTTTTTCTAACTAATTTTGAGGTTACGCGAAAAAGTCACTAATACAAAAGTTGTAGATTTTTCCAAGATCTACAACTTTTATGATCAACTTTTTTTCCTAGAACCTCAGCTTTGGGCGGATATCGCAATAATGTCTTTTTCCACCCCCCAGAAAGTGTTTTTTACCGAAAAAACGTTATAACTCGAAAAGCTTCCAATATATTAATTTGATTTTTTTTCCATAGTTTGTGACTATCAAAGCCACCTTTTCCTAAAATTTCATCGAAATCGAACAATTTTTGACGAAACTAAAAATAAAACACGAAAAATGCAGTTTTTTGCGTTTTTGAGCTAATTTTGAGGTTATGTGAAAAAGTCACTAATGAAAAAGTTGTAGATTTTTCCAAGATCTACAACGTTTATAATCACTTTTTTTTCCTAGAACCTCAGCTTTGGCCGGAAATCGCAATAATGTCTTTTTCCACCCCCCAAAAAGTGTTTTTGACCGATAAAACGGTATAACTCGAAAAACTTCCAATATATTAATTTGAATTTTTTTTCCATAGTTTGTGACTATCAAAGCCACCTTTTCCCAAATTTTCATCGAAATCGAACAATTTTTGACGAAACTAAAAATAAAAAACGAAAAATGCAGTTTTTTTGCGTTTTTCGAGCTAATTTTGAGGTTATGCGAAAAAGTCACCAATACAAAAGTTGTAGATTTTTCCAAGATCTACAACTTTTATATCCAATTTTTTTTCCTAGGATTCAAACTTTTGCCGGAAATCGTAATAATGTCTTTTTCCACCCCCCAAAAAAATTATTTTTTACCGAAAAAACGTCAAAATTCGAGAAAATTTCAATATTTTCGTTCGAAAAATTTTTCCATAGTTTATGACGAATTTTCCGTCAAATGAGAGCGATGAAGAGGTCAATATTATCTTCGATTTCGAATATTTCGATTCATTGGCGTTTTCGCTGGCTGTGATCACGTCACGCTTTAGATTTGCTTATAGGAACTGTGACTGACTGTGATTTGTTCGTATCAGTGAAAAAGTAAAATATCTCTCATCACTAACTTATCTCACTCACATTAAAATTCGTTCCTTTAATAAAAGAATCTTTTGTACCTACCTATATGTAGTTTTCAACAGACCGCGACCCTCTTTAAAAACAATCTCGACCCCCTCAAGGGTCGCGACCCCCCGCTTGAGAAACGATGCCCTATATTAATTATTTTTTAATTCTGTCTATAGCTTTTTTAAAGGTACTTTGGAGTGCAGTTTGAAAAATCAGGAAAAATTCGTTTCTTAGTTTAAATACTTTTTATTAGGTTATTAAATCCATTTTGAATACCTACAAGTTTATTTCTGCGTGATATTAATAAGCAATGCTTACTTGAGTACAAGACATGGTACAGAAGTGTCACTAATGGAAACTCGAAGATGTTATAACCAGTTATTCATGTAAAGATGGTTTCAGTTATGAGACGACGACGAATCGTATTGCAAACAACTTTTTGACAGCACGATCGCTGAAAATCGTGCATGTGAAAGTAGCAGAAGGTGATTTGAATCGTAAAATTTATAGGATTTTCTTGGTGGACAAAATTTATCACACCGTTGCAAATTTGGATTAAAAAAAATTTTTTTTGCCCGAGTTAACTCGCTTTGGCGAAACAAGTTGTATTTTTTCTGTCAAAATATTAATAATATCAAATGTTTCCACAATATTTTTTTGTGTTATACAGTGCCATCCTAAGTACGAACGACTTTTTTACTTTTCCAAAAATTGGCACTGAACTGCGTGGTCAAAGGTTGCAACCAACAAGCGAGTGGAATTGGAAGTGGAATTCCAGAATTGGTTCCAAAGGAAGCAAAAATGCATTTCTCTTCGTGGAGAATACTTTGAAAAATAATAGTGTTTAAAAGTTATCTACTGTTTTTTTCTAGCTCTTCATGCAAAATATAAAAGACAACCCTCGTATTACCAGCGTTACATAAAATTAAAGGATCTTCCTTTGAAATTAATCGAAAAACTATCCTCTTGAAAACTAGAATATTTTATTTTACAACCTTAAAATGAAAAATATATTATAATTGGCTATTAATCAACGAAACCAAGTACATTTACAGACTGAAACCTTTGGATGTGACATTTCTGAGGTTATTTCAGTGACATTTAAAGTTTCTCCAAAGTTTTTGATATAAATTATATTAATATACAAGTGTTTGAGTCAATTTATAAAATTGTGTAAGGTTAGGTGAACAACCCATTGTTTATTATATTCCTGGTTTGAATTTATATTTCAAGCTAATTCTACAAATCAATTTAGCATTTAATACAATAATGAGTGTGTAACATGTCTATCGACCTGTTTCGATTTTTAAATTTATATCGCAAATCTTTCTCTAATTCCCGCTCGTCGTCTCATTAGCAACCTCAATCTTCAACCCTGACCATAAGACAATTGACGTCTGCCAAAGGTCGCTTCCATTTTTTCAGCGCAACGAGCGATACCCTTTTTCGTTACCGATCCTTCGAGGAAAGATCTCCATTTTTATCGTCTTTATATATTTTCTATCTGAATTGCTGTGGTAAGCACAGCAGCTAGTATACGGTGGACAACTAAGGATACCATTAGCTGCTAGGATACCATTAGCTGCTAGGATACCATTAGCTGCTGGTTACCATTAACTGCTAGGAGATTATAAGACACCCTCAAAAACACCTTCAAGATACCTCCAGGTCCACTTCTCTGCACATCCTTCCCGGAGAAGATATTTACTTAAGATAAGTAAATTAATCTTTTAACTTCTTTTTTTTTTAATTTCCTATTCACCCGGTTATAAGAGCTGTAGGGGATCGTATCCGGGCTAAAGTAAGTCTATAATTTTTTTAATAAATATATTAATTTAATTTCTACAAGGTGTCTACCTTTTTCACCTTAGTTTTCTTTTAGTTTCAATTCATTTTGTTCTTTCGTCGACGACTCAAAGGTAGTGGCGCCCTATAGCTTCTTATAGTCTGACAACCTCTGACATACCTAGTGCAGCACTAACATGGAGTAGAACCACCCTTGAGAAGAGTGGCCACTCTAGCGCCCAAGTCATGAAAAACCTACGGGTACGGTTACAAATTGGCGCCCCGTTAGGTTACAAGTGGTGGACAAGAAAAGTTGAACAAAGATCAATTGTTTATTGCATTTCAACAAATATTTATTTTATGACGACTTAACCATATGTTGGATTCATGTACTTATTGTATTTTTTTTTGCTTTCAACAGTGCGCCCACTTGAGTTCGCAGCATATGGGAAACTTCTTTATTATTAATATTGTAATGTTTTTGTTATTTATTTAAATAGTTTTTACCGGTGGGAAAAAATTATACAAACTATGGCTAATTACTATCTATTTATTTAAAGAAACACACTCTGTATTAAACTTAATTTATATACGCACTTTACTTAATGTATACTAATTTATTTACACTCGGTATAATAGTTCTAATCTATTTTTACCACTTGAATATTACACTATTTATCTTCACTATTTCATTCACTGTCCGATTACTGAGAACTTCTGTAAACTAACTCTTTACTGTCCGTTTCACTAATTCTGAACTAACCGTTTCAATAATTTTTTCACGCACTCAAAAACCCGCGTATATATAGTCCTTCTCAACTCTATAAAATTCCAGTACGTTCCAGTACGTTCTCGAAAGGAGTGCAGCAACCAAAATTTACAGTCGAGGGACAGGACCGGCTTTGAGTTGGTGACCTCGCAACAAAATTACGAACAAAGTTATTCTTTATAAAAAGTTCTGCATAGTCTGAAACCTAAAAAACAACCACCAGATATCGAAATTTTCAATAGTTCAAATCGAAAATTGTTATCAAAAAACTCTTTGTCATCAAAATTTTGATAACCTTCAAGTTTCCCAACTTCTGTGTAGTTCTTCTGGTCCAAATATCCAATTTCTCGAAATTAGGACATTTGCTGATTAAAGGTAATAAACAAACTCTCGTTAGTCTGTTAGGTATATTTTTAGAGACTAAAGAATTATAACCAACCAGTCCATGTAGGTAGGAACAGTGAGAAAATTAATAATATCAGTAAAGTGCTGAAATTTGAAGCTACAACTTTTACTTGAAAGTGTTTTTTCCAAATTATTGTGATATGTACTATAATCGGAATATTTGCAATGTATATTTTCTATAATAATTATTATAAGGATAAAACATTTACTAACGAAAAGGACAGTGGTTGAAGGTTGAAGAAATACAGCCGATTGAAAGTTTTGCCCTTTTGGGGTTGCAAGAAATGTTTTTTTTTGTAATATGTTAACATATAAAATTGCTCCTCTGACATCCCGATTAAGAAGCATTCATTTCTAACTGGCAATAGGGAAATTACGAATTCAACATCATTGTTATGGCGGTTGATGCCACATCAGTTGAAATGACAACAACTTTTATGCTGTCGTAAAAAATAGGATGTCTTCGATTTAGTTGACTGGAATTCTATAGGATGACTGGTTCTCTCGCATAAATAATAACTGTATTTCGTTAACAATTCAATAAACTTTAACGTCGAAAATACATACAGATGGAACGATGAATATAGACAAGCCTTTCAGTAATAAATAGTAATTATTGGAACGATCTTACTCTTTCCTTTGTGGTTTTCAAAGCACTATTCACTTGAAATATAACTTTGCTTAGGGTTTGAATCACTATACAAACTTTAACTTTATAGAAAAATGCACTTATTATGCAGGAAATAAAGGAATTAAATTAATTACTATGAAACTTGACCCATTTGGTCTGAAAATATCGGTTTTATACTGGTAAAGGAGAGGTAGGTCTTAGCTGGGAGACCGATCGGGTTGCAAACTCAACATCGACTGAACTAGCCTCGTAAAAACGAGGGATATAATATATAATGCACTTAGGCGCGAAGTGCGCATTTGGTCACGCCTACTTCAACTGCCGAAGAATAATAGTAAATATTGCAAGGCGCCGATCAGACACCAGGGAAAGAAAACAAAACGCGATTTTGAACTAAGGTAGAAGGTAGAAGTATTTTGGAGGCAGTGGCGCGCCGGTAGGAATTTCGAATTAAAATAAAGGAACTAAAATATAAATATACAAATTGTTGAACGTGTGGTTTCAACAAGCATATATCAGCCATTTAGCCAAAAAAGGAATAGAAGAACGAGCACAAACCCAAAGAAAAGAAACGCACCGGAATTTGACCTGATCATTGGAATAATTTCCATGATTTTAATTTGAAGTTCTCGCAAGCAAAATTTCACAGTCTGATAAATCAGAATTAACTGAAAATATAAAGAAGCACGTGGAAGCACTCGAGCAAACTAAGCAATATTGGCTGTTTTAAGGGTATACCTTTGTTAGATAACGCACGCACGCGCTGTACCGAAATCATAGGGTTTGACGTCACAGCCAATAGCAATGCGTTTACATAAGCTTGAAATAATGAATTATTAAAAATCAACCCATCCCATATATTTATTATTATCTATAAAATATAATATTTTTATTTTATGGAATAGGTTTATACAGGGTGTACCTACTTACCAATATTTCGACAAAGTTCGGTACTTATATGGGTTATTTTAAGAGATATCAAAAAATGTTATTGACAAAATTAGTAGATGTCTTTAGGGTCCATATTTTGAAATTCTCTCGAACTATACAGAGTGTTGAAAAACTCTGTGTTTTTATAAATTTTGGGTATATGGAATGCTCAATATAAATAAAAGTTACCTAACGGAAGATTCTATTTGTGCTATAAAATACAGGGTGTTCCATTTGAAAGAGAAAATGATTAAAATTTTATCGAATAAGGAGATACTAAATATTACGAAACTCTGTTGGGCAAAATAATTTTTTTTCTTCAACGTTCAGTAAGCTACAGAGTGTTGATTTACTTACGATTTTCACATAAAAGTGTCCATACCTTTTAAAGGACTCTGTATAACGTAGCAAAACCTTATATCAATAGCTTCAAAAAAATGTGAGCAATCCGAATTCAGTATATTATACAGGGGTTCCCATTTAAAAATCATGTGTTTGGTTTGTAACGGAGTTATTAAACACTATATAGTTCGAGATAGTTTCAAAATATGAACCTTAAAGACATCTACTAATTTTATTGATATCTCTTAAAATAACCCACATTCAGAACTTTATCATAAGATTGGTACACCCTGTACAAATATATCAACTGTTTAATATTCGATGTAACAACAGGTTTATATGCTGCATTACAAGGTGCCTTGAGCATATATGACAATCAGTACAATGTAATTATCTGTGCAATCGACCACTTCTCCATTCACTAATAGCCTATCAACATAGCTACGATCATTAACAATGCACTATTCTATAATTATTACAAACATGATGGATTCCAGACGATGTTATTTTTATCTTTATAAAAACATACGTAATGATTTGATGAAGTTTAATGACGACGCAAGTATCGTTACTCAAAATTAATATTCCAAGAAACATTATGGGAAAAAAACGGAAAGTGTGAACATTGGAGGGCAATAATGGCAGAGAATATGGAAGACTTTCAGAAATCATCAATAAGGACAAAATATATATGGGGTTAACAATTAACATGGACAAAGCCAAAACATGGTAACCTCTGTTGATAACACATAACATGCAGCGAAGAATATAGGAGAGAAAGGGCATCGGAAGAAAACATTAATCTTTGGTGAGGAATATCAGAGATTGGACTAACTTCAGTGTGAAAAAAATATTTCATGTTGCAAACGATAAGGAAGCATTTAAAGAAGTAATCGCAAATCTTGGAATGGAAGAAATAAATTTGAAGTGTTCATGGAAATTTGCATAGAGATAGAAGATTAGATTACAAGGGGTTGATTGGCTTGGTTGGCATTACTACACTACGACCTATAAGATCTTTTGTGTATACCCACCAAGAAATCTAGGTTTCTGAGTAAGCCTATTATCCGTTTTGGAGCTAGTTCTGTAACCTGATCAGGCTCTATGTAGACCTGTTCCAAGTGTTTCAGGCGTTGGCGGATGATTACCCTGCAATTGCAGATAATGTGTTCTGCATCATTTGCATCATCTCAGAATCTGCATGTTCAACTGTCCACTTTGCCAATTCATTTGATTACTCTGAGATCAGGTTTCTAAAGATCCAAGAGCAATTTTGCGTAGTGAGTAGAAGGTCGTATTAACTTTTTTCCTGTTTTTGGGCTGGAGCAATCTTCCAGTAGGCCGCACTAAGTTTCTTTTCTCATTTTCGGACTTCTTCCACAATGCGACCTAGTGAAGAATTAGAAATTAGAAGACACTTGAGAGACCCACAATATGAAGTTGTCAATGAGCAGATAAATCTAGGGGGCTCTCCACTATTGAATTGTCTTCTTAAATAACAATTGTAAAGATCAGCAGATATAGTTTTCCTTAGTTTCCTGTATCATTGCACAGTTATACTGATCTTAAATGGGAAAAAGATATCCAGGATATCCCCATAGAGCTAATAATACCTAAGCATTAATATTTGTAATATCATATCTTCTTCTTTTTCACTCACTTTTTGGTCTAGCCAAAATATTTAACATCAAGTAGGCATCACATAAAATGTAACTTCT
Organism: Lochmaea crataegi; assembly: GCA_947563755.1. Taxonomy (NCBI): domain Eukaryota; kingdom Metazoa; phylum Arthropoda; class Insecta; order Coleoptera; family Chrysomelidae; genus Lochmaea; species Lochmaea crataegi. The sequence continues at coordinate 36,744,756 of OX387424.1, forward strand.
GTCATTCTGACGATGATATGTCAATATCGATATAATTATCAATATCTTAGAATTTTCATAATTTTTTCATTAAATAGTGGAATTCATTAGAAATAGTTAGTTTCATTTAAAAAAGCTGTATCTTGTTCTTTCTGCAACACTCCACCACCATATAAAGTGGTGTGAAGTTGAGAATCACTTCCATTGTACCCAATCTGTATAACATATACATTTGTCGAAAAGAATACCAAGTCTATAAAAATTTGTCAAGAGTTTAAGAGAAATGGGACTTACAGCTGTTTTTTCATAAAAAAAATTCCCACTCTTCCCTTCCGCTTATTTGAAAAGACAGACTAAAACTTGTAGAATGGAATGTTCCTTATTGTTAATATTTTCTTGACGAACCACATTATTTCATTGATTCCGCGGATAAACACTCTTACAGATTTGACATCGATACCGATAAGGTGAAATTAAATTAACTTGGTAAGACACCTGTCTCGTTCGTTGCCAACCAGTCGAGCCCGCTATAATGCTCAGTAGCTTTTCATTATTGTGAAACCTGATATCTTGTTGCAGTTGTACATACCACTTACAATCTCATTATCTGAATATACTTGTCAAAAGCTAAGTTGATAAAGATGTAGTGTATTATTTGATTTATACTCATTTGTTTATTGTCTTTTAGATTAAAAGCTAAATCAACAACAGAATACTCGTAATAATTATGCAAAATCTGATAGGTATAGAGATCTCATAAAAAGTTGAAATAGTGACATTTTCGAATGAACAATAAAAACATTAAATTAATTTCTAGTAGTATTGTAGAATACCAGCTGTACGTATTAGAAACAACAACACTTTAAGCATGTTAAAATTTTCGATGTGAACCGATGTGCGCATGCGCATTATAGATACGGTAGTATCGTTACGGACCTACCGTCGTATCCGTAAATGTTTCCTAACCGACCTGTCAGTTGTCAATAATGTCAATTTTGTCATTAAAATAACCTAATTTTTCGAAGTTTTATTTGACATATTTATTTTATTTGGTGCAGTTTGGTGTTTTATGGAAATTATATAAGGCAAGGTCGAAATTTTCATATAGGGCTGCTCGGTTGCCCAAGAGGTCCCTATCATGTAAAATATGTTCCATCAGTATATCGTTCAAATCATCGTCGCCTTCATTAGCCTCATCGATAAGGATGGGTTGAAGTATTTCATCAATAATTATGTAAAATTAACTAGATATTCCATCCGCCGAAATCTCAAAATCAGAGATAAGATATTGTGGAGACAAGATGAAAATAAATTGAAAATTCTCTATGGAAATCAAACAAAATTGAAAACAATTTTTATAAGCAAAATTGAAAAAAAATTGAGGTTAGAAAGCCTAACGTCATTTGTTTCGTATACGTATGGGATTGGTGTTGCTTCAAAGGATAAATTTGCGGTGAACGTAAATCGATACGTTAAGGTATACGGTTACGGATACGCAGAAAATTTTAGGGTTTGCTTAAAGTATATATAGAAAAAAAAGGAGGAAAAATATAAGATACTTTTCTTATTTTTTTGATAACTTTGGTAAAAGCTATCTCCAAAAAGCACAGTATTTTAAAATAAATGTCTTAGAAATTAAAATAGTATCAAAAAATATTTATGACAACATTAAAAGTTTCACAAAAAAGTAACAATGGTTCACGGAAACCGCAAGACTCTATGAAACGTTATCTTTGCCGATAATATTTCAAATATAAAAATTTCTTATAATTTATCTTTTGGTGGAATAGACAATAATTGTATTCGGACTAAAAATCAATAAAGATAGTTTCCGGTTTTTAACTTTACCGGGAAATCTAAAATATTTAAATTTGACATAAATATGGACAGAAAAGTTTCCGGCTGGTGGTTCATTATTGCCTTTGAAACCTCAAAGTAATAAGGAACTGTGCAGAAGTGCATATTATAGTGTAAAATTGTTCTTAAAGATATAAGTTGCTGATTTATCTAAATTTTACTAGGATTTTTGCACAGTTCCTGGGTAAGACAAGTTTCTGGGATTCCTAGGTTATATATATCCCAGGAGTTAAGTTTCTGGAATAGAGAAGTTCGTGAAATAGAAAGTTCATGTAATTCAAAAGTTCCTGCAATTCAACTTCCTGGAATGCACAGATCCCTGACGTAAATTTCCCTGGATTCAGTTCCCGGAGGACATAGTTCCTGGAATATAAGCTAGTAGAATCTACATCAAGGAAAGTTATTGGTTAAATTTGTAAGGCTTCGCCGTTTTTAATTTTGTAATATTCTTTGTTTACTCTTTGTTAAGCTTTCGTTGAAGTTCGTCAACTTCATCGGAACAAAATTCGTGATTGAAAAATAATATAAAAATCTCCATTATATCAAAATTACAGAATAATTTCATAAAAAACACGTTTAAATTTCGATCATTTTACCAAACTAATGCCAAACTAACGTTAAAAATTGAAAGTGACAAATAAAATGTTTATAAATTCGTTTTGATAAATAGCAATTTTAAAGGTCGAAACACACTTATCAGCACAGCACCTGACAAGCATCGTCACAGCTCAGTAGAGTGGTCAACTCGACGGTTGTGTATGGGCTCACTTAACGTATCGACACGGGATCAGCACCGCCGCACTTTAAAATAAAAGATTAACAGAGTACCAACTAAAAAAGTGATTATTGTAAAATTGAAATGGAAATAAAATGACCACCACAATATAGAAAATTATAACCTAAAATAGAACTATAGATAAAATAAAAATAATCATATAACTTAACATAAATAAACTATCAATATAATCAAAAATAGAAATAATAATTTAGTAACTAAAATCTTTCAAAGACAGTCATTGGTAGAAATAATTTTAAAATAAAATCTAAGAGAGTTTGTTGAAAAAAACAAAGGAAAAAATCAACAACCGGTTGAAAATTTGAGAAAGAAGGAGGAGATTTTTTCTAAGTAAGAAACTAAAGTTGAAATTCATGCAAAAATACACTCGAAGAAATAAAACGTTGTAGTTGTAAATACAAAGTTAACTAAACTAATATAAAGTAATTATAACAATAAATAAGCAAGTGAAAGGTAATACTTACTATAAAGTTTTTGTTGCTAAGTGAACACTGGTATAAACCATATAATATACCAGTAGTGAACACTGGTAAAAGGCTGAAATCCATATCTGAGGCATATCATCAATAAATCACAAGTGAGAAGCAGAAAAATATTGAAATCGTTTATCCAGCACAGTCAAAACATTCCAAGTGGCCCAGAGTTTTGGTCCAGGGCCACCGAACATTGAAATTCAGTATGACCTTCAAGAGAAGAAAAGAAATAAATACTTTAATTACTAAAGAAAATCAGGTATCATTTATCTATATAATTTAATGTGGAATTTATTGATGTCTAAAATTTAAATTGTTCATATTTTTAAAAGTATTACATAAGATTATACTCACTGACAAAATTTTTTAAAAGAATCAAACAGGCATTGTCCATCATAGATTCCATTTATTATTCTAGAACGTGTCTTCGCGAATAAAATCAATCATCTTTTCTGTCGTTTTTAAAACCATAGAAATATAAAACCATAGATAAAAAAATTTTCATCCATTTATTAAAACTCTGATAAGTATAATCTTAATTTTTTTGCGAATGAGAGAGTGAATGAATTTTAGTTAAGAAAATAAATAGTGTTAATGATTTTTTAATATTTTTAAAAGTTAATTAAGCAGTTAAGCAAAATTTATCTGTTGAGCTTTTATATGAACTGATGAGTTTAAGTTAAACAATAAACCAAACGTTTCATTTGTTGAGCATTTATTTGAAATTGAATGTGTTTGTTTTTGTTTCTATGATATATTTTACAATCAAAACAGGCTGTCAGCGTTGGAACTCTTTGAAGGCCAAAGGACAGAGTTGCCCTCACAAAATTTGAACTCACAAACAAAAAATATAATTCCCTGAGATAGCTTAAATAAAATTACAAAATAATATTCAAATAATATAATAAAGAGTCTCATAATAATCATTATAGAAAAATAATAAAATAAAAAATAAATATTTTGATAATTTCCGACTGAGCTAGATTGATATAAATAAAGATAAGTATTAAAACTAAAATAATAAAATAAATAAAATTAGATAACCATTGTCCTATGAAGGTAGGATATCAAGTTAATTTATAATAAGGTATGGAATTTATGTAGATCAACAATTCAAAACCATATCAATATATATAATGAGAAAAAAAATTGAAATTTACAAGTTTTTATGAATGGGCTAGTAATTAAAAGTAAACAAAGAAAATTACAAAATTAAAAACGGTGAAGCCATACAAATTAAACCAATTACTTCCCTTGATATAGATTCTACTAGCTTATATTCCTGAAACTATTTCCTCCGGGAACTGAATCCAGGGAAATTTACGCCAGAGAGCTGTGCATTCCAGGAAGTTGAATTGCGGGAACTTGTGAATTACAGTAATTGTCTATTTCAGGAACTTGTGCATTACAGGAACTGAGCATTACAGGAACTTGACTCTAGGAAACTATATAATCTAGGAACTTGCCCAGGAAATTTAGATAGTTCGGCAACTCATACTTTTAAGAAAAAGTTTACAATATATGCACTACTGTACTACTTTGAGGCTTCGAAGGCAATCATGAACAGCCGAACATGAACACTTTATGAATAGCCGAGAAACCCTCTAGTCTCACCCAAAATGGGACCCACTGTACAGTTTTTTTTTCTTTCTTTTTCGAATAAAAACATTCTCTTTGAATCTTTATAGTGGAGGCAATAACCTTTAAATCGCTTTTAAATCTCTACAATCACTATTACATAAGATGTCAATAAATTAATCGTAACCCACAAGCAAATAAATTACAAACCACAATGTATAACATTCCCACATATTAGTTACGCCCGTCTGTATTCAATTGCATTTAATTATAATCTCGTTCTCTTACGAGGAAAAAAATATTACCTAAGAATTCTATACAAATAAATCGGATCTTTCAACACACTCGCTTTAACAATATCATCCCAAGTGTAAAAATTTAATAATAGCGTAAAGTGTTTTACCAGATTTCTTGTAACCCAGTTGTTCAGTCGTTACACAATTTATTATGGTGGTTTCCGATATGTACTGACCATTAAGCTGGATTTATAATTTTTTTTTGTCTAGTTGGTTAGCTTTGGCGGAAACTAATTAACCAGATCCCTTTTTTTCTCAATAAGTTATTAAACAAAGGTACAAGTTTATAGTTTGTAATAGTTAGTAAGTAAATTGTGTTTATTAATTATTTTATTTATTTTTATTTCTTTCTGCTATCTGTAAAAATGACTGTATTCTTTGATAAATCCAAAGTAAATCATGGCATACAATACAGCCTAACTTTCTAGTGTAGAAATTGAGGCTTTCTTCTTCATCCTTTTTATCCATGTATCTTTCAAGCGGAAATTCAAACTATAGGAAAGTGTGCCCAGTTTAATACTGATAAAAGATATAGAAGGCAAAGGATTATCATTATGTCGGATAGCAGCCATTAGAGCACTGAGTTCTTGCGTAATCAGTTTTAAAATGGTATGGAAACTGTGGGTTCCAGGACTCTGGAATAGAAGAAAATGAAATAGCAGATGAACTAGCAAAGAGGGGGACTGAAACACCCTTTTGAGGGCCGGAATCCTTTTACGGTATCTGCTCCAATGTAATATTGGAAGAAATAGGCAACGCCGAAAAGCGGAGAAGATCTGACCATTGGAAAGATCTAGTGGGGCTTGAACAATCAAGGATACTCCTCGTAAACTACAACCGGGTGAAAACTAATAAATAACCAAGCCAGAGTAAACCTGCATTAAGAGTTTTGACAGGTGTCAAAGGAGCACATTAGATCTTTTAGGAGAAAAAATGTTTTGAATTTCATGGAATTTTGTGAGAGAAATGATTTTAGTTGACCGACGGTGCCGAAGAAAAATATTATTATCTGAAATAATTTAACATAATAACCGCACAAGCGCATTGGAAGGAATTTTTAATGTAAAGTTCATTTGATTGATGTTGAGTGTTGAGGGAACAGAGCTAGGTGTCTGAGAGTGAAGAACTAACCTAGCATTACCCTATTGCTGTAAGAAAAATCTCACAGCAGATCAGTCTGTGCCAGAAATTGAACCCGAGCCTCTAAAGCGTTCGACTTTTTCCTTTGATTCGCATATGCCAATCCCATCTCCGTTTTTTTCCACGATAATAATTTTTTCTCAAAGATTTCCTATTTTTGAATGCTTCTTATTGCACGACCTTGGGAAGGCTAGTGAACTCGTAAAACGTGTAACGTTACGAAAAAGCGTTCGTCTCGCGATAACTCATTCAAGCGACTGTGCGCAATCTCTCTTGCCGCACAGAGCTCGCACACCTATATGTGTGAAAAATTGTCAAAAATGGTCATAAATTGTCAAAATTTTGAAAAAATGGTTAATAATTGCCAAATATGTTAAATTTTTTGAGAAATTGTCAAAAATTTTTAAATATATGGTCAAAAATTGTCAAAAATTTGGAAAAATGATCAAAAACTGTTGTTGAAAAAATGGTTAATAATTGCCAAATATTTTCAAAAATTGTCAAAAATTGTCAAAAATGGTCAATAATTGTCAAAAATTGTCAAAAATGGTCAATAATTGTCAAAAATTTTGAAAAATAGTCAATAATTGTCAAAGACGTTCAATAATTGTCAAAACCAATCAAAATTCGTCAAAAATGGTCAAAAATGATCAATAATTGTTAAAATTTTGAAAAAATGGTCAATAATTGCCAAATATGTTAAATTTTTTGAAAAATTGTCAAAAATGGTCAATAATTGTCAAAATTCGTCAAAAATGGTCAATAATTGTTAAAATTTTTGAAAAATTGTCAAAACTTTTTAAATATGGTCAAAAATTATCAAGAATTTGGAAAAATCGTCAAAAATTCTGAAGAATTTCGAAAAATCGTCAAAAGTCGTCAAAAACTGTCAAAATTTTGAAAAAATGGTTAATAATTGCCAAATATTTTCAAAAATTGTCAAAAATGGTCAATAATTGTTGAAATTTTTGAAAAGTGATAAATTTTTTCGAAAAATGGTCAAAAATTGTCAAAATTTTGAAAAAATCGTCAATAATTATAAAAAACTGTCAAAAATGGTCAATAATTATTAAAAATTGTCAAAAATGGTCAATAATTGTCAGAACCTGTCAAAAATGGTCAATAATTGTTAAAATTTGAAAAAATTGTCCAAAATGGTCAAAATTTTTGAAAAATTGTCAAAAATGATCAATAATTGTCAAAACTATCAAAATTGGTCAATAATTGTTAAAATTGTCAAAAATTGTCAAAATTTTGAAAAAATGGTCAATAATTATAAGAAACTGTCAAAAATGGTCAATAATTATTAAAAATTGTCAAAATTTTTGAAAAATTGTCAATAATTGTCAGAACCTGTCAAAACTGTCAAAATTGGTCAATAATTGTTAAAATTTGAAAAAATTGTCAAAATTTTGAAAAAATGGTCAATAATTGCCAAATATGTTAAAAATTGTCAAAAATGGTCAATAATTATCAAAAATGGTCAATAATTGTCAAAGACGGTCAATAATTGTCAAAATTCGTCAAAAACTTTCAAAAATTGTCATTTTTTGAAAAATGGTGAAAAATTCACGAAAAATGGTCATTCTATTGTGCATAAGAAGCAAGCTTCTGTCGGCGGTCCGATGACCGCTCACCTTTTTATTCTTAACCCATGCTTCACTTCCGTAAAGTTCTGTAGGTCTTATCACTGTTTTCTAAACTCTTTCCTTTCTTGCTCTTGTTACCCTTGGTCAGTCTAAGATCAATGTTTGCCTCTTCATTAGGAAAACCAGGATAGGTACTGATTGCTCTTCATACATCGAAATATTTTTCTTCCTAATAAATCCAAGTCAGTTTCATCAACATTTCTGAATGTACAAGAACCACACAAGGTTTTGGTATTTTATCCTTTACTGACGATAAAGGCTTCTTTGTCAAAGCAGATGTCTTAGCTAAAGCATCGCTTGAACTAACATTCCTTGACAGCAAAGATTCTTAAATATTTTGTATTACTTCTTTAGCATCAGAATGTAAATGTTTTAATGTAAAGGTGTCACTATAAAATTTCCCATTATCAGCACAAGCCAATGGACGCCACATTGTAATACAACAACAAAATCACTCTACTATATAAACCAAACACTAATGTAACATAAGTTAACTCTTTGGAAAACAAAATAAAACTAAAACTAACGTTACGAAAGTTATACCTACTTAACAGGTAAAAAATATATAGATATTAAAAAGGATTAACAGCAACCCTGTAAAAACACCATTAAATTTTGAATATAATTATACATTTACTTTATAATAATTGTACTCTTCCAGCCGCAACGTTTTCCATAAACGCACACTTATTCTGTCATTATTTTCTTTAATTTCGTTAATAAACACTTTTCATCTACTTCTGTGGGAGGACTATCTTTAGGTTGTCCTTGATTATTTTTCGTTCCATTCACAAATAATGTGGGAAATAATGACTAAAGTATGTCATGTATTTTTAAGCATATTATTATAAAAGTACAATTTATTATTTTTTCAGTACTAGCTATAAATATTTGTCCTAGAATTCCGTATATATTTATCAAACTATCAAAAGAATGAGTGATAAATAGCTCGACTATTTTACTACTTTATAGTTATACCAAATAGGATAAAAAAATTGTAGACTACCAGGTAATTTTCAAGATAATATTATAGTCCATTATATCATTAAACAATATTAGCGGCGTCATTAAGATAAAAGAAAAAATATAGGACTCATTTAGTGGGTAATTTATTCATACTAACGAGGTGTACCTCATTAAATTCTATTACTTTTTCATGAAAAAAATTCAAATTGAACTATTAACTATAATAATGGCACGAAACGAATTGAATAGCTACAATATATTCCGTTTAAAAAAAATAAACTCTTTGTAATGATTATATTTAAATAGTAAGTTCTAATTATTACTTTTTTCTTTCAGGTAAGTTTCTCCTCACTATTACATTATTAATATGTAAGAAGAACGTCGATTTTTATGTTTCCAAATTGGTAAGTGATCATTATTCTCGGATGAACTTCTTGTCACTAATTTTTTAAAGGAATACAATACAACATGGATTATTTATAAAAATACTTCTATCGGATATACGAGTAGGTCTCTAGACAGTCATGGTTCGTAGAAAATAATTCAGTAACATAATTATTATTATCTGATGTCAAGCAGAGTATAACGCAGTTAGTGCTTCTATGCCCAACATGTATAAATCGGCGTTAAGGCGCGCTTAGACTGCCCGAATCTCACTCGATCACTGTATGCTATGCACTCTCGATTAGGAAATTTTTCAATTTTACGTCAATTTTACTGGTGACTGAATATGCATTGTAAGGGATTGCAATCCCGCAGCTCATTCAATCCCGCGGGATTGATATGCGGGATTAATCAATCCCGCCCGGGATCCCGCATCTTTGAAATTATGTTATAAAATCAAATTGAAACTATGTTTTATCAAACATTTTTTACATTAAGCAACAGAAATAATTTCTTTTGTGTTAATTAAGTATAAGTAATTAGTAATCTGTGTTCTTAGATTCATCTTTAAATTTTTGGCATAGTTTAATAGTTTTGTTTAATTTTACCCTTTCTCCTAACAACAGTTTTATATTTTTAATTCAGTCTTATTCATATAATGACTAATAATCAAATCCCAACTTTCTCTCAGATGCTATTACTTTGATATCAACCTACGGTGATAACTTTTGAAAATACGCCCCTAAGAAGCAAATGGCATCTCCGAGCCTGCTTCTGAGTGAACTACAAATATATCCTGATTCTAAAAACGCTCTCTTGGTACTCTCCTCTGATACCATCGGACTCAAAGAACGTCATTTCTTTTTTCAAAATTCTATCAAAGTCCTTTTGCTTGTTGTCTGGCTATTTCTTAAATATTTCTTTTTCTTTTCGAAGCTGTTTTAGCGCAAAATTTTTAATTTGCAGGATCCACGGATCCGCGCTTTGAAGGTGCGGGATCCAGCAGATTAATAAAAGCAGCGGGATCCCGCGGGAATGCGTGATCCCGTTTTGCGGGATTGCAATTCCTAATGTAATATGAGACCTTTTTTCCTAGACTTGATCTGACGGTGATCTGTGTGTGACATGATCCACAGCCACACAGAAAGTTCCACCATTTTGTCATATACAGAGTGTTTCATTACCTAATTGGAAATATTTCAACTGTACAAAACTGAGTTCAATATATGAAGATTTGATCCAAATCACCTAGACAAAATGTGTCTTCTGTCTAAGTTATAGGGTGTGTTATTTTAAAATTATTTCTGTCCAGTACTTTCAAACTATTTGACATATTATTGTCTTACTTGGCGGAATGTGTAAAGAACTATACACTATACAAAAATATGTTGAATAAACGTTTAAGGCTACTACCAGATGCGTTCACCAAAGCCAAGTGACTGGTTGGTTCTTCCCAAATTCTACGCAATCAGCAAAATCGCAATTTCATCACAATCTTTCGATTTTATAATACTTTTTTCTGTTGGGTCACAAACTTCAATTCGTATCCCATTACGTAGTGCCGGGGAAATATCATTCGTGTTCCGAAAGTACCGCACTGGTGCGACAAGCGACAGCAACCCGACATCGAGAGCTTTAAATTATTGTTAATTTTTTTCTCGCTTTACGATATGTTATTTTGTGGTCAAATGATAAAATTGCGAAATTTTCCAAACTAAAAAAAATTTATAAATAATCTGTATTAGGGATAGGTTGGGATAACCTTTTTAAATCAGTTTGTTTGGCGTGTTAAGGGCCGCTTTTATAGGTTGCAGTTATCTGTGACCTTGACATAACTTCTACTTTAATCTACGGATGCGTTGTATGGGTGGATGTTAACCCGAAATTGTATACGTTAACTTACTAGGTGGATGAGGTGCCAGATAACTTGAAGATTTAACATTTGAAAGCATTATATGTATATTATTATTGTGAGTTTATTTAATTTTGCATCATTTCATTTTTGTCTACGATTTTGATTAAATGTATGAGGACATTCAAGATATATTTCAGGAGATGATTACAGATGACGAGGATGATATTATTGAAATTGTTGAGGCACTCCGTCGAAATAGGATATTCAGAAAAAGGCCTGAACATATACACCTATGATCGGCGGTTTTTTCCTTTCTCCATTTCCGACAAATTTTCACAAAAACAATTGGTAATATTTAATACTGAAAGAAGGTCGGTATCCTACTCGTATAATCACAATGAAAAATGAAAAATAATGTCTGAGTGAGTCTGAGAACTAATAAACTGTGAGTTAACTCGAAGATTTAACAGTAACCTATAAAAGCGGCCATAAGGCAACTAAATGATGATTATTAAGAAATTATGAAATAAAACAATTTAATTTGTTTAAATCTCCATTTTATTTATTTAAAATTAGTGACGCGTTTCGCTACACAGTAGCTTTTCCAAACTAGTGACGATACAATGAAAAACTTTAATTTATATAGTACCTTAATACGGAATTCTAAGATATTGACAAAAGTATTATAATATGTTTAAATGGGAATAAAGTACAAAAAGTGCCTAAATACGGAATTCTACGAATATTACAAAGATATTGAAAAAGTTCTCCTGGAAAATTTATTCACAACCATCACATCTTCTAGTTAAAAAGGTTTAATAAGGGAGAATGATTCTATATCTATTTGGTCGTTAAGCAGATTACCTGAATATTTGTTTTTGTTAATCTCGAGGGCTTCTAAAAGATTTAATTTAAAGGATTTGGGTTCTACATGCAAAATTTCAAAATTTGAGTCGAAAGTGTGTTGGTTAGTTAATAGATGATTTGAATAGTTGGAATCTAATTTGTTGTTGTCATAGCTGCGTTTGTGTACTGGCACAGATACGTAGATGACATTTTAGCGAGCTTCACTGGCACAACTAGACAATTAGACAGCTTCATTACTTATATTAACTCAATTCATAGCAATATCAAATTTACCGTAGAACATGAAGAAAATAAGTCTATAAACTTTTTAGACCTTACAATTTCAAATATAAACAATGAACATGATTTTTCTATATTTCGCAAATCATCACATACAGACATTACAATTCATAATAGTTCGGTCCACCCATTCATAAATTAGCAGCTTTCAACAGTATATGATACACAGACTTTTAACAGTCCCATTAAACACTAATAATTTCAACAAAGAACTAAATATCATTAAACAAATAGCAGTTAATAATAATTACGATCCAAAATTAATTGACAATATCATAAATAAAAAGATAAAGAAGCGCACTTTAGAACAAGTATATCCTTCAGATAAAAATAAAAATAATCAATTTAAAAGCTTAACATACTTTGGAACACCATCCTTAAAAATCAAATCATTTTTAGAATCTTTAAACATGAATAGTTGCTTTAAAACCGATTACAATTTATCTAAATTCATTAAAAATAACAAATCTAAATCCTCAAAATTAAACAAATCAGGTGTTTATAAATTAAAATGTGGTAACGACAACTGTGGCAAAAGATTTATATGGGTAGAACAATTAGGAACTTTAAAACTAGAATTTCAGAACACAAACGTAACTATGACAACAACAAATTAGATTTCAACTATTCAAATCATCTATTAACTAACCAACACACTTTCGACACAAATTTAGAAATTTTGCATGTAGAACCCAAATCCTTTAAATTAAATCTTTTAGAAGCCCTCGAGATTAACAAAAACAAATATTCGGGAAATCTGCTTAACGACCAAATAGATATCAATCATTCTCCCTTTTTACCTAGAAGATGTGATGGTTGTGGAGAAATTTTCCAGGTAAACTTTTTCAATACCTTTGTAATATTCGTAGAATTCCGTATTTAGGCACTTTTTGTACTTTATTTGCATTTAAACATATTATAATACTTTTGTCAATATCTTAGAATTCCGTATTAGGGCACTGTATAAATAAAAAGTATTTCATTGTATCTTCTCTAGTTTGAAAAAGCTACTGTGTAGCGAAACGCGTCACTAATTTTAAATTGAAATTGTTTTATTTTATCATTTAGTATGGATCTTCGTCAAGTAAAAGCCTCATCATTCGATTATTAAGAACTAAAAGTGTATTTTTCTGTGTCTGAAATGCTAAAATCGAATTTGATTTGGACAGTTTAAATTATGTGGAAATAGTTCAACTAAACGGATTAGTAATTATACATATTAGTGTATCATGTCACAGTCGATAAAATAATTTATAAATTCATTGGAATATCATTATCTACGCGCATTATGATGAATTGATACGACTGCTGCCCACTACATTATCCGATCATTAAATAATCGATAATAAACTGAAAAAACTAAAAACTTATTTGCATTGTATATTGTTGAATACGGGTTATATGTGTTTTGTTCTTATGGTATTGAATTTGCATACTTAATGATAATCGTATATATGAAAATGAATCTGCGTAATGTATGTACGCGCATAATTTCAGAACGCCGGCAACAAATTGGATAATTCTTTTTTTTGTGTTCGTTATTGCAACGGCAAGGCTTGTATATAAAAAAAAATGTAAAAATCGATCAAATAATTAATGTAATTAAAGGTTTTTTTTGGACGCTGTTGATGGACGTTGTTTTGATAATAGTTTAGAGGTTAAATCGTGTTTTGTGACTTAGGATGTGAGTTGAAACAAGAATATTGTACATTACAAGGCATTACAATAGAATATAGGAATAATTTTAATAATAGTTATTTACCATAATTGAGTAAATAAGTGTGTAAAATTATTCATAAAATTCATTTAATTTATTGACAAATAGATGTATTTCAATATCTGTCAATAAACAAATTAATATGATGAATTATACAGTCGTATTATTTTATTTTAACTTTACTTCAATATTTCCCTATTGAAAATAGAAGCTATTGTTTTTTTTTTATTTTGTCATAAAACATAATAATTCAGAAAATATGGAGTTTCGAAGTTCGCCGGGTCAGCTAGTAAAAAGTAAAACTCAACTACTATAAAGAAAGTATGAAACAAGAAAATATTTCCCTCTGACATTGTTATGTGCAAACGATTCCATATTTATCGTCTATTGAGAAACAACCTACACGTAATATATTTCAGAGTATCTAATATATGTACAGATACATTCAAACACAAACGGAACATACGGATTTTAAGCATTGTATCAGAACTGGTTTTGAACTAGTCGACCAACATCCAGCTTCAACAGATTAAAAACACGATTATTACAATCGTTTATTTGGACAACTATCGTACAATTCCCACCACTCAATATGTGGCGACGTTTTTTTTTATAAGGAGCCGTCCCTTCGCCGGCACCACCTCAGCCTCCTGGGCTTATTGTGGATACTCCTAGTATTCTGACTACAGCCTATTCAGCCAATCCGTTCCCTGTATTAGCTCATACAGGTTCTTTGATGGTTGGTTGTAGAAGTCTTCTGGAGTCATTTTGGGTCTACCATACAGTTTCTGCCTCCTGTGGTCCAGCGTCTCACAGTTGCATAGTATATGCAGAGCTGTTTCAGAATCCTTTTTGCATCTTCTGCATGTAAGGTCTCCGTTATACAGCCCTATTTTGTTCAGGTGCTCCTTTGTGGGAAAGTGTCCCGTAAGTAGCCCCGTTATGGTGCGTAGTTTGTTCCTGCTCATTGAGAGCAGTTCTTTCGCTACTTTTTCTGATGGATCTTTTAGCGACGTTTACTACCCCATTTAAATAATTATTCAATACTAAATCGCAGTTCGCATTCGCAGTCGCACACACCTCGCACATAACTAACAAATTTTGGAAGGAGAAGGGGCGGGCTTTCTTACAGCGATTCTGAATCCAGCTGTCCAGAACAATACTTGATATTCATTGAAGTGAACTTATAGAAATGTTTTGTTGGTGGACTATTTAGATCGGCGAATACACTAAATCCCTATGTTCCGTTTGTGTTTGAATGTATCTGTATATTCATAGTGATACTCAGAGGATAGCCATGGTCGTATGACACCTACCCTAACAAAACAATACATTTTCACAGTAGCGATAATAATATTTAGGCAAAGTGGCATACGACCACTGCTATCATCTGAACATCACTATGAATATGTATTGAAATATATTACGTGCAGATTGTTTATTTATTAAGAGACATCTAATTTGGTATAATCGCTCAGTGCATTGGCAGGTGATTTCTTGTTGTAATTGTCCCTTGGGATATAGGTGACCAACCATTGATCATGACTCTTAATGATGAACATTATTCGGTTGATTCGATTCCATAATTGACAAAGTTATACAAGGTCAAAGCTGCAAGATCTTTTTCATGACATGCAACCCTTGAAAAAAGTTAACTCCTACGCCTATGGATTCAAAGCAACCAAATGGGCATTAATTGACAGTTGAAGGTCTATATTAATATTAAAAAAATAAATCACTTCCAAACTGTTATTTAGAAACAAGTTATTGAAGGACAAAATCTCCGATGCTACTCTTTTTCGGGATTACTAAGTTCCAACCGAGCCATAGACAGATACCGTGTGTCTTTTGTAGTTTAAAGGAATAGGTATACTAGGTATTAAAGTTGAAACAATTGCTTAACATTATAACTCTCATGGAAATATATGTCACGGTCAGAAAAAAAGTCTTGTATTTCCTTTTTTCTGCTGGTGGAACTTGGTACTTTATTCAACTGGCGAGGATGTAGGATGTATTATCCATCACAATACTGCTCTCTGGTTGTATATTCGGTAATAATTTGTTTTGAAACCAGCTCTCAAAAACTTCAGCAGTTGTATCGCAGTGGTAATCAATGCTGGAGTCCGAAATGTTTTTGGCTGCCAAAAATAAACTGTTTGGTACCCAGCCGTCTTCTGACTCCGCATGTACAATTGTTCTTCTTTTATCTTTATTTGACGGAGCTTTAGTGTGACATTTTTTTGATTTGTCAGTCCATCCTTTACTTGGTGTCACATGGGTTAAAATAAAATTCTTTCCTTTTTACGAGTATCCTACCGGCACGCCTTTTGCACACTATTTTCAGTGTTTGTGAATGGATAACAATAGTCTAAACCCATATATTGACCCCAACCCGGGTGGTACTACCTGCACTTGATAAAAAGAAAGAATTTTACAATGAAATCAATGCCAAACTATGAAAGTGGCTTAAATATTCGTTGGGTCACTCTGTGCTCCCTTTGCATACCTAATGAGGTTTTATTACTCTATACCTTTCTGAAATAAACTATAGGTATATTATCGTTCGATTTTCCGATTTATTTTTTTCCAGATATTCTATTCTAAGTTGTTGCAAGCGGTGTGATTTCATTATAACTTGCCTTTTGTCATTTTTTTAAATAAATACCCCAAACGACGTAGAGTACGCCACAAGGTTGTAGTAGATTAGCTTAAGTCACAATCATCCTCGGATAGCCTCGCAGAGAGCGATAATAATGTGGGAACTTTCTGATTTTCGTACATCTGATAAATTTTCCGACGGATTAAATCTTCATTGTATAAATCAACAAATTTAGGTGCACCACTGTCTTTTCGTACTTTTCTAGGCTTTACAGTATTATTTACAATTTTCCACACTGTACTCTCAGAAACGCCGGTTAAAGTTGATGTTTCCTTTAATGAAAAATGTTTTTCGTGGCCTCGCTCTACTAACTTTGAATAAACACTTTTAACAATTATTTTTACTTCAACGGGCAAACATTTTCGGCTACTGCCTGAAACGGCTTATGCACTGGACATCTTCAAACACACTATCACTGCAGAACTTGATAACTGACAGTATTTCAGAATGTGTCGAAATAAAGATTTATTTTATACTTAAATGTTACCATCAGGTATAAATTGCCATTATTGCCGGTATGTTTTGACCCCCTGCAAATAATACATTGCAATAAAATAAAATATGTATAATAAGAATGACCCAAAAGTCTTATAGAGTTTTCAGGTAATAATTTATTATTCGCCAACAACAAAATAAATACGACCCTGTCACGGCTAATACCTTTATGGCTTTATTGCATGTCATTATCCCATCTCAGATCAGGTCAGTTTCTTAGATCGTGAAAAGAACTATAGGAGTGGAGTTAATAGTCTACAGGCTGCACTGTCTATGGTGTAGACTATTTAATTATTATTAGGGGATATTTATTAAAACGAAAATGTCACGAAAGTGATCTTTTTAAAAACGTATCATTTACGCATTCTTATAAAACTTTCAGTTATTTCCTATCTCTCTATAGAGTAGTGCGATTATATCACCCAATAAAATATTCGCAAATCGCGACATAAAAATTTTAAAATCTTATAAACCCAACACAAAATTACAAAATTTGTAATGTTTGCTTTTTGTTTTGCTTTAAGATTCCATTTTTTTACTTAATGCAACTATTCAGCATTGTTTTCATATGCAAAACGAATTCTAAAGTATGTTATAACGACAATCTACGTTCGTTTTTATCAGCCCCCGTATCAAAAACTCAATCTATAAGTTACAAGCTAAGGAATGTAGTAAATCGCGCGATCTTTATATTAAACGTGCACGTGTTTTTCGGCATGTCTTTATAAGCGCGACATGAAAGCGCCGACGACCTACTATTGTTTATGTACAGTGGCAAAGGAGATGAACACGTACTTAAACTTTTGCAATTGATTTTGGATAAACTTTAACTTTATTCAATATTCAATTTCTGTATAACTGTTGAATGATAATTAACTTTTCCTTTATGTAACAATAGATGTTAAAAATCATTAATTTACTTAAGATATCACGTGCTTCACGTTACGTTAATGTAATTAACATGAAAAACAACTACTTCTCAATTTGATCAAACCGACTAATTATTTTTAATTACTATGTTGTAGATCTGCCAACTCAAGTGATTAAGATACACCTCAATCCAAGAAAGTAGTTCTGCAAATCTAATTATATGACGCAAATAACACGGTCTTGTCGAAGAAAATGGATACTTAAAAGCTAATAAATTATCGGCGAACAACAACCGCGGAATTTAACATACAATCACCAGTTGATCTTTCCTTTTTAAGACGTCCATGTGTTATTTACCAAAGTTATTAAGCACCACTTTACCTCGTTTTCTCTGCTTGCTTACTTAGTTTTAGCTGTCGGACAAGAAGTAATACGATGGTGGGTTAAACAGAAAGCGGTTCAGGAAATCACTCGAAAACATACAAGTACATACGATATATCCGCATATACATAGGATAGTATTGTATGTTAATGTATGCACAGGACCGTAACGCGTCAGTTCGTAACCTCACAAGATAACGGACAATAGGGCTAGTCCACGTGACGTTACACCTTGATGAATCTATGCCTTCTATGCACAACACGTGGTTCTTAGAATTATTTTGATTGTGTTCGAGTTAATTTAATTTTGAGTTGGTGCTTTCTTTGACATTGTTTTAATTGCTTAGGTACACTGCCGAGCATAAAATTAGGGTCACCAAGTACTTTGAAGATATTGTAGAAATTTTTATTTTTTTCGGATTTTTCTCGGTTGTAACATAGTTTACTAGCGGATTGCTTGAATAAAAAAAGTTGTTGTTGTTATTTCTAAAAGCGGTTGAACAAAAAACGGCCTCTCGCCCAAATTCCTAAAAACCATTGTCATCATATTTTTGGTTCCTATGGTTTTATCTGTCTATTGCAAATTGTTTGTTTAGTGTTGTCATTGTCAGTGTATTGCAATGAGCTTAAATCCTGTAGTTGTGGCATGAATTGTGGCGGCTTTAGAAGATGGTCGAGGTCAGCGCGAAACTGCCAGAAACGTTGGTGTTGTAAGTCTGTCGTGTGTGCAACGAGTATGGCAACGGTACGAAAAGACTGGTATGCTCACTCGAAGACCTGGTTCAGGTCGAGGCAGGACTACAACAGCTAGAGATGACCGCATTCTGGTTTCTAGTGCTTTGAGAAACCGAACGGTTACGGCAGTTGCCCTTCGAAATCATCTGCAAGAAGTGAGAAATGTAAACATAAGTGAGTGGACTGTTAGGAGGCGACTTCACGCTGCTGATTTATCTTCTCAAACTAGAGCTACTGGACCGCCGCTTTCTCGTGCACACCGGATTGCTAGGTTGAATATTGCACGAGAACACTTAGCGGATTGGAGTCGCATATTGTTTTCTGATGATACGCGATTCTGTCTCACAGGCTAAGATAGACGCGTGAGAGTATGGCGACGACCATGCTCAAACGAGTATTGCTGAACGACTTCCATTTGGTGGAGGATCAATTATGGCATCATGCATGGGGAGGCATAGTCCATAAAGCGGAAAAAAAGTTATACTTAACAGTTTTATTGAGTCAGCCACTCACCACTACCAGTTATTTTACAAGATAGAGGAAAAAGTACTGGAGCAAACTTTCAAAAAATTATCTAATGATTACGAATATCTAAATTTTGTGGTACTATAACGGTGCATTTATTATAGAAAAATTATGTTTTTTGAAAATAATTTCCAGCGGTTTCTCGTATGCGAGTTTCTAATACAGATTTTTTTCTCTAATCTGTACGATAAATAGTTTCTGAGATACAGCGAGTTACCTCTCTTAATCAGACACCCGGTACAAACGACTGAAATTAAACTAATTGAATTTTGGAATAGAATTTCTGTTGGAAACTTTGGAGTAAATATAAAGATTACAGTGAGAGCTTTTGGTACAATAAAAATAATAATAATGATATAGTTTTCTATAATTGACGTAAAACATTCTTACCGAAAATATGAAATAATTTGAACAAATGTGTCACTTATTTTTAGGTTATTAAATTTATGAATATTGTAGGCGAAATTCTAATAAAATTGTTTTCTAGCACTTCACTCCAAAAAATTTTATGGAGTTAGTAATTTTTCATTATTCCTGCTGGCAATATTAGTATTAATTAAATTGCAATCATGTACTTCCCTGTCGAGTCGTTAAAATATTTACTGCAAGTCTCGGAATGATCTTGTTGCCGTAACGATTTTTTACGGCATTTTTAATTATACATGTCTGTCTCTCTTAAAATTGTTGTAAGATTATTGTGCACTAGTGAATCATCGTATAAATGATGTACATACATTCACAGAATTCGAAAACATACAAATTTTGACGCAGTAAAGTAATTAGATTTTGTATACACTCGTAAAGAATGTTTTTCTATAATAAAATGTTACACATTATAAATTCTAATCATGCGATTTGAATTTCGAACAAAACAAAAACACTAATTAAGAATGTTTTTCTACTCCAATATTATAAGTTGTTAATTAAATGCCAATTTTCAGTTTCATAATGATACTCATTATAACACTGGTTTTCATTATGAAACTGAAAAATTGAACAATATAAATCTAGATTTTTGAATAACCAAATAGGCAGACCCAATATTTTCTGTAGAATGTTTGACAGTTTCTAAGAGATTCGTGTTTTATGACAGTTTCAATCTTTTGCGTTAGTCAAAAAGGTAGATACCTTCCACTTTAAAAAAAATGTCGGGCGATAGTCGAGATGTTTCATACACACCACCTGAAATTGCTGAAAAGGCGAAAAATGTATCCAATAGTTAATTACGTGCAAAATCAAAAAAGGTATAGTAAATTGTATGGTCAATTTATGGATTGGAGGGTAGCAAGAGAAGTATCAAAAAAAAGCAATGTTGTTGAATTCAACTAAAATTTCTTGTTCGTAGAAAAAATAGTGTATGCAACTCTCATGTAATGGTTATTAATAACCATCATTACATGATCGTTGCATAATATACTATTCTATAATACTCAATAAACAAATTGACTTAGGTTCATATACAGGGTGACTGATTAGTGTGATAAATCTCAGTAGGTCTGTTATCATAAAAGACACCAAATATTATTATTTATAAAAATTACAAATTAGTCACAATGTTTCAGGGTGTTTCATAACTCCGTACCAGATCAAAGTTATGGTTTTTTAAATGGAACACCCTATATTTGACTGTGAAACTGAAATCTGCTTCACTTCTGCTAAGGAAGAGTTTACAATTTAATTGGAGGTGGAGTTGTTTATTTAGAGTTAGAATTTACGTTATTTTCCAAATTTCTATTTATGTGTTTTGATTAACATCATTTTTTATTTTCGATTCTGATGTATCATTTTTGCTCCAAAGGTGGACTTTTATTGCAGCTGATCACAAATTCAAGCCGAATCCACCTGAGATTTTGAGATCCTAAAAAAACAGCATAAATATTCAATATTATTTTATTATAAATATAATTAATATGCCCAACAAATAAAATTGAAAAATTAATATTAAAAAAAATATAAACAAAATTCAACATATAACCCGAAAAGTAGTTGTTCTTCTTGGTTGTTTTTTTGTAAAATATTTTTCAAAACTTTGTAGGACTTTATAGATTTTTGGTTTTCGGTTAGAAGTGGGGATGTCGTTGTTATCACATTTTTAACATTTCATTTACTTGGATTAATATATTGATGTGATTTGAGCGTTGTCTCCAGTCTAGGATTATGCTCTCAGAGCTCTTGGACGGATGACATCTACCTTGTACTGATGAGGCGCAAATACGCCGAAACTGGTCTACAAGTGATGCTGTCCCTTCTAATTACAAAGCAGAATGGTTGGTTATATCTTGCAGATATACCAACCCCGTTTAGCTTAGAAGTTTAATTCAATGTATGTTGGGGCATATAGCCAAAGAAGTAGTTGTTCCTTCTTGATTGATCGGTCATTGATTTTTGGAGAATATTTTACTAAACTTTGTAAGGCGTTATAATAGTATTAATTCTATTATCTTCGATCGATTGGTAACTCGCTTTCTTGTATGTCCGGGTGGAAATAATTTTAAACAAAATTGATCACTTTTTCAGTTTTGACATACATCATATGGTTTATATATAGCAGCTTGGTTGATAAATTATTATGTCTTCGTAGCCGAGTGGTATAGCGGTTTGGCTGCGAAAATTATGAAGTGTAGGCGTAGGGTTCAAATCCTGGACCAATATTTACCTATTTATATCAAAAATTAAAAAAAAATTATACTGTTGTCTCCTGGCTGAGAATTGGTTTAATTCAGTTAATATGTGTTTTATTGTCAAATACGATTGACAGCTTTGACAATAGGTTCGGTTGCTGGATGTCATCAGGTAACCATGCAGTAACTTGGAATGTCCGATGCGTAGTCTTCTTATTATGGCTAGAACTCGCCTTGAAAGAGTGCTATTGATTCATTTTTTAATTACGGATATAATCAAATATAAAGGATTTACAAGGAATGTGAAATTTGCCGCATGTCTGTGTCATTATCTCAAGTAAGTATTTTTAATCAATTGCAACATTCACACTCACAATACTAAAAAAGAAAATAATAAGTGAAATAAAAAAAAATTTTATACCACGTTTTTAAAACGAACTAAAAAGTCAAAAATAATAATAATAATAAACGTGGGGCGCATGCGACAGATCTATAAAAATGTTGCTGTAGTAGCTTGACTTTTTAGTTAGTTTTAAAAACGTGGTAGGGGAGGGTGGGGCACAATGGAACGCAAAAGTTGGTTTTGACCATAGCACCCCACCTGAATTTTTTTTCAACATTTTAATTTTTTTCTGTGACCTAAGGATCTAAACTATGAGAGAAATGCATCGACCGTTATTATATAAAACATATGTGACCGTGAGCGGCCATTTTCCAAAAAACTAATTTTGTGTCATTGTGCCCCATGCGTGGGGTACAATGATAACGGGACAGAGGTACCTTCAAATAGCTGAAAAAACGCCAAAATTTGCAAAAAAAAACTTTTTTCTTGAATTAAAAATGGTATTTAAAAAAAATGAGGTATCTGGAATGTGAAATAAGTTCAATATTTTTTTTAAGAAGGCGCAAACACGAAATCCTTTTACGTTTCTCCATTGTTCAAACTGTCAAAATCAACCCTGAATGAGATGAATCCTTTTTGTCTTTTAGTTCCCTGAACCACCGAAGGATTTTCCAGTAACATCTTTATGGCTTTGTCATTAACCGTGGATATGTCATCCACAAGAGGTCCGACAAAGGTGTTGCATTTTCGGTATCGTAGGAATTTAACCTCATAGTCCCCCTCATCGTCTTTCATCTTGGTGATTTGACCAACATAGAATTTGGATTGGCCTAAGCTTGAACTCGATCAAAACATAGTCTTTTAAAACAGGAAGTCGGTTCAATTCTGCCAAATGGTCGGACAGCAAAAATCTCCTCATCTATATCCATGTCGTTGTTCGTGTCTACATATTCAACGTCTCCATCGTCTTCTTCGTCGTCCTCTGATGATGAATGAATTGGAGCTTGTTCACTAGATTTTTTCTTCTTCGGTTTCGGTTGATTTACGAACACCTTCCTTTTGACTGACAATATTCTAGAAGTTTGAATCGGCTTCTTCTTCTCTGAAATGGCTTTCATTTCTGGAGTGCTCGAGGCTATCATACTCTTCCCTTTTTTCCTCTGCTTTCGATCAGTTTTTCGTTATCCTGCTTTTGGATAACCACGAAAATCTTCAGGAGATAGAAAAGCATGATTTGGACCAGCTCCTGGATCGAGTACACCGATGACTGCATGGTTTGCAGCTGCTCCTTCTTCTAAAGAAACTGCTCCTTCTTCTATTATTCTAGGGAAGCTGTTCCTTCTTCTAGGGAAGCTGCTCCTTCTTTTACTTGAAGGAGAGAACCGTTGAGCGAATCACTTGGCACAGCATAACTATTGGTCTTAGGTGGTTGATCATCCACAACGGTAGGCCGACATAATTACATAAGAAGTCTGCTTCGGTAAAAACATCTCGATCAAATGGATGTATCCCACTTTTTTTGAAACCTGCAATTATGTTGGAAGGTGTCATGCTTTTCTGATGAGCTATGTTCACGAAGGAAGCTGTATTGACACAGTTTTGCCAGGGTTTTGCATCATCCAAGAGTCAAGAACTGCATTATAATAACTTTTAAACTGCCCGAAAACCGCAACATCTAGGGGTTGCATTTTGTTGGATGAATGGTGAGGTAAAGTCAAAACTGAGACACCATTCTCCTTGCACATTATAAGAACTTCCAGGGACAAATGACTTTCTACATTGTCATAGATTAATAGAGTGGGGTTCTCTCTAGAACTGCAAGTGAGGCGAATGAAATGCTTAATAACTTCCACAAAAAGTTCTGATGTCATCCAACCGCTAGGGATGGATAAGCCTAGTGTGCCTGGAGGTGCTCCTTGAGTCATGTGGTCTTTGACATGAAAACGTGGAAAAATCATGACTGGCGGAATTGTGTTGCCAGACGCAGGAATTATGGACACTGTGGTGACGTTAGTGCCTTTTTCTCCACTTGTAGCTTTGCACACTTGCTTCACGCCTTTTTCATCCACAATTCGTTGGGGTTTTTGTACAGTTCATGTGGCTGTTTCATCCAAATTGAACATACTTGTCCCATCCCCAAACTCTGGGTGCTGTTGATACAGTATTTCCACGTTACTGAAGAACACATCTACATTTGCTTTGGTGAACGAAGTAGCACGAGACAAGCTGCATGGCTCAGGGGCTCTTTGGGGTGCCTTTTCAGAAAACCGTAAAACCAATCAATGCCTGCAATTTTCTTCTTACCCCATGATATAGGGCATGGTATTTTGTTCATCACTGCCATTTCGTATGCAATCTTCAACTGGTAGGCCATAAAACATCTTAGAGCACATAATGAGGTAGTTTTTCAATTTCTCCTCCTGCTCTAGTGTGAAGACCATCCTAGCTGAGTAGTTAGGTGCATATTTCATATTTTCTTCCCCACCCTTATCCTATTCTTTTCTTTTCTTCACATATCTTGATAAAGTGGCATAACTCACGTTCTTCAATGCAGCAGCACGTCTTAAACTGTTTCCATTCATGACCATTTCCACTGCTGCCTTCATGTCATCTTCTAAGAAGAGCCCCTTGCTAGTTTTGCGCTGTCGATTTCGCACCATTTCTGAAACAAAAAGAAAAAAACAATACTTACTGCACAATGAAAAACACATGGGGCACAATGAAACACTCATGGGGCTCCGTGAAATGTTTCATTGCGCCTCAATCTCTTCCGTTTCAAGGAACCCCAAACACGCCATTTCGGTTTTCCTCACTGTTTACCACGAACATCAAGTGGTAGAAATGCAAAAGTCGGGCAACAACTTAAGGGATACATGTACAATGAAGAAATGCCATAAGAGCCGATTGATTTAAAAAATCACTCTTACCTGGAGGCGAAAATCCGTAGGCGGAAATATTTTATTTTCACTATGAAAAACAGCTCCTCACCTCATCAAGTCTGGCACGCAACTGTAGAGGAGACAATTAGCTGGCTTTGTTGGGTTGGGTTGGGAGTGGCGCACAGCGCTTCCTGCCGGAATTTCGTTGCACTAGAACCTTCTCTACGTCCGGTACACGAATTGTTTCACTGTGCCCCACCCTCCCCTACATCAATTTATTTTTTATTTAATTTATTAACATTTATTTGAAACTGGACTGAATTTTTTTCCTGACTTAAAATTAAATGAATAATTTTTTTTTAAACGATATCCAATAATTTGCGATTCGGCACAAAGGATTAAGCACTTTCCCAACATAATCTGCTTAGACAGACAAATTTAATGATTTAACTTGAAATTGATGTAAACTAATTCCTTGATAATACAAGAATTCTATTAAAATTAAATCAATCGTCCTCGACAAACCTTAATCCAAGATCGGCATCTGAATTGAGAATCACAAGCGCACAATTTAATTTGACACGGTTTAACTAAAACATAGCAAATGATCCGTCCACTATGAAAGTTATCTGGCTTCGGTAATGACAAAATGAAGAGAATGATCGGATTACACCATAGTAGGTCGTAGAAGTTTAACAGGCGGCGGCAGAGCGGCTGTGGTAGTGGCGGCGGTAAGCACAGGCCGGCGGTTTTGCGGTTTTCACTGACTCTAGTTCAAAATGTACCCGCAACGTTGCCATATTGCTAGTCTCTGAGAGATAAACTTTAAGGTGTTACTTGCCAAGAGGCTTAAAGTTCACAACAAAGGACTTGCATGATAATAAACATGTCAAATTGTTTTTTCGATTTATATTTTTAAAATGAGTCCTTCTTACCGTTACAGCTTTCGACTAATTCTCAATTACTTTCTCATTATGTCTTTATTTAAACTTACTAATGTATACAGGGTGTCCCACCTGAAATGGCTCACTAGAAGTTCTGGAAAAACTAAATGAACCTAAGACGTATATTAAGCTGCGGCGGCCATTTTGTAGGGCACGCTCTGGATCGTTCCCGAGAAACGCGCGGCCCTCTACCATAATATTAACTTAGGGTAGCCAAGTGCCTAGTTTCGAAAACAACATTTTAAGGCAAAAAACTAAATCAATTATTAAGCAACAAATTATGAGCTGGGTCCGGAACATGCCCTCCAAAATGGCCGCCGCAACTTGATTTACGTGAACATCCTTTAGAAAGTATTTAGCAAAGCTTGGCAGCATATTACAATATGGACCTTGTTCTATATTGTGGCAAAAATAAGTTACAAAATATCTTTCCATTTATTGACAATTTGGCAATTCTGCAGACATCTGCAACTGTCACTTTCAAGGTTCATATTGCATATATTTTGACTTAGAATACCAACGTATTGATAGATGCAATAATATGTAGTATTCCATTTAAAATAAGCAAACCAGTATCAACTTCCGGTACAGGAATTTCATTTAAAAGAATGTTTATGCAAAATTTGAAGTAGATTGGACCAAGGAATCACGTTGTCCCATACAAACTTTGCCCCCGTTTTTCACCCCCTTAGGGGTAGAATTTCGGAAAATCCTTTCTTATCGGATGCCTACGTCATACAAAGAACACACCCTCCAAGTTTCAGGTCTCTACGATCAGCGGTTTAGGCTGTGCGTTGATCCGTCAGTCAGGACAAACCATTTTATATGTATAAATGAGATTGCTCCAATACTCTTAACTAACCACATAATTTGTAACTTTGGTATTTACAGCTTTTCCATCACTTCTAATGGACCATTCCTGGTGAAACACCCTGTACGAATAATACGTAGAGGCAAAATAAAGTAACACATGTATTTTTATAGGGTTAACCTTAATGTTCTTAACGTTCACTCGTAATTTTACTGGACTACCTACTCGAGTTTCTTGTTTTGCCACCCAATTAATTTCCCATGGAACGAAAGAGACAGAAATAGATGAGTGAAAATAAAAAAAAAGAATTCGATTTCACACCGAACAACTACTTTTCGTCTTTACTTCCAAACTGAGAGCAGCCGAGATTGTGTCGGGCACACCTCTTTGTTCAACCTTGTTTTACTTGTGTTGCACGAGCAGCACTACTGTTTTTGTTGAACTTTTTTTTTTAATTTTAATTGGCAAATGCTACTACGTTCGACATAAAACTATACAGGGTTGGAGAACAGTTTGGAACCAAGTAAATACCTTTAAAACGAAAAGGGCGATATTCTTGAAACTTTGCAGATAAATGCAATAAAGCAAAATATATTATTATGGAATAATAATATTGGTGTTTGTTAATATGTATTATTTGTTTAAGTTGTTTGAGTTATGTCAAATATTTTGTTATGATAGTTGTCTACGTGTTGGGTTCGTTTTATTTGTCTAATAGAATTCTATATTTTTGCCACGGCTTCTCAGAAAGAGATTCGACTACTTACCTCAAGGTCGTGTTTCAAGGATACTATAGATGTCGGTTCGTAGATGGCGTCCCAATCTAATTATTTAATTTATGTTTACTTGTACGTAAGAAATGAAATAGTGATATATACTCTGATTCTGATTTAATAAACAATTTAAAAAAAATTAAAATGGAATTAAACAATGAAATGAATTATTACAAGCAACAGTATAACATAACAATTTGTCATGTTGACAAAAATAAAACTGTGAAATACTCTTACCACTAATATTCGCACCACTTCGAATTACGGAACGTAAAATGTTCGCTCCGTTTAAACAGCTGATCAATTTTCCTCACAGAAATGTGAGGACGTAATCTAAATCGAATATTAATACCACTTACTTTAGTATCATGCGAATATTAGAAAATTTGATATCAAATTTAACGTAAGTATGCAACTATTAATAATAATGAATACAACCTATAATTAAATGCATTATTTATACACTCTTAATCACTTTCAATGCGTTAGTTTTTCTATTATAACCTCAAATTCGTGAAGCAAATAAATTGTTGTAAATAAGAACCGTAACAGTTTTTATTTTCTTTCAGCTCCTGGCCACAGCATTCAACTCCTCCAAATATTTATTAATTAATCAATTATGATATATAGCTCGAACAAAATTTACTGGATCGTAAATTCAATATATTAATAAATTGGTTATCTCACCATGTGCATAATAGGTTGTCCTAATGTGGACAGATTTACCACAACTCGCTCGTAGACCTCGTTCTGGCACTTAATACACAACTCTTTCCTTCTGGTTTTGTCTACCAGGAAAGAAATTTACACCAAACCGGAATTATCTGACGCTTCCTGCCTTCCTAGTCAACAACTTCTTTCTGCATTTTTCTACCAGAAAAATTACACGAAAGAAAAATTATCTGACGCACCTCTCGCGTCCACGGTACACAAGAACTCCCTAGTTTCCCCTTAGCAACCTCTTTTTTCATTTTTTTTTAATTTCCACTTCCTTTTCAAAACATCTTACCAACCAATATTTAATATTTCGGGTAAGTACTTAAATTTTTACTTTGACATTTTCTTGACATATTTCTATAAAATATTTATTTATAATATTACTATCTAAAATTCACAAATTAAATAAAATCTGAGTATTATTACCGCTGGTTCATAACCTTATAAACTTTAATATTCATAATTCCATGATTTACAATAGTGACATACAAACATTACCTTCTGATTGTGTACCCTATTGACATTATATTCAAAAAAATATTATAATGAAACAAGGTTTAGATATGAAATGTTGACATCCGTCCTTACACAAAATTTGTATACAGGATGTATCAAAATTGTTCAAAAATAATTTGTATTTGTTCTAACAAACGTGATCTTAAATTTAATTTGATACAATCGTATCACGATTCCATAAAATCCATAACAATATCTGAAAGATTTTTTGTTAATAATGATATAAACTTAATTGTTATTAAAATTTTTAAATCCTATGGACAAAGTGATACAATTTAAATAAATAAAAAATGAAATTCACAACAAAATTTAATTATATAAAATTGTTAACCATAGGTACCTACTAATACATAAATAGTAAATAATATAATTATACAAAGATTAAAGAAAATTATAATATCGTACATTATACTAAATGTTGAATTGTGCAAATGTAACTCAAAAGTCTTGGATACATTGTAGAATTCTGCCGCCGAATAATAAGCTCATTCAAGCAGAAATGTCTCCGTCAATATTCGGAACTTATTGAATGTATTTGCCACTTTTAATTCTAAAGATATACTTCATTCCAAGATATTTCGTTTCAACTTAACACCAACATGATTGATTCAAGAGAAAAACCCACAACAAGTAGTCGTTAATCGGATAACAATAGCACAATATCGTACTCGTTTCTTCGAAAAAATATTCCCAATAGTATGATTATTTTACAACTGAAATATTTGACTGGTAAAATAATAGTTTTAGTATCTAAATTTTACCGACTACGGATCTGTTACCATTTACTCTACAATGAGGGATTTATAAAGTTTAATTATGAAATCCTCAAGACCAGATACCGAGTCAACGAAATATTGTGAAATATACTTTAGATGATTGTATAATTTTTTGGCATTGAAGCCCAGCTATGAATTGATCTCTCAGCTGTTTAGAGACAGATTTAATGCAAATCAGGAAGAGGATAATTTTTTCACTACAGTGTATCCATGTACAGACCATTTAAGGGCACCGTCAATATGGAGACCATGTAACTTAATCGAATTTAAAGATCTTGAGTCATTGTTAGTTTAAGAAGTTGCAAAGCTCCCCTGTAAGATAAAACTATAGTTTTCTCGGTGTTTGAGTCAGACCTGGACTTAATAGTAATGAGATCTTTGCATATGGTAGTATTTGACATATCTGAACTACATAATCTCTTAAATTTTTTCGCATGAATTTAGAAGCACCTTGTATATTCTAGCCTGTATTTTTTTGTACCAATAATATTATTTTCAATGCTAATAATGAATTTTCAATTCATTTTAATTAAAGGCATATATTTATAATTTTCATAATTTTAACAACAAAACCCTTTTATCCTAATTAAATCGATAGATTATAAGGAGTTTCTAACTGATCGATTGATAGCTTCCTTCCATCTAGAAATTAGCCAGTAGGCTTTCAGAGATTAAATTATAGATATTGGCATTTTAGCATTAAAGTATTAACACTTGAGGAAGTCTTGTGTTTAAGTTGAAACCGATGACCACCACATTTTGCCATAAAAATGGCAGTTCCTGTGATATTTGTAAAAACGATAAACTCAAACGGATGGTTATTACGATTTAATAATTTAAGAGCTTTTAAAAACTGTGTAGGGGAGTAGTGGGACACTTTTACTTTTAAATTATATAAATATACAAAAAAATTATGTTTTTATTACTTTTATTACATTCATTTGAAGCGTAAACAAAATCCTGTGAGTTTCTGTAAAAAAGTATTATAACAACATAACGGTTAAAAATTAGCTTAACTGTCAAATGTCCCATAAATCCCGATTATTCGGGTGATGTGGGACACCATATCGGGTGCTGTGGGACTACTTTACGTCATAAGCTAATAAGTCTGTATTAAATTTTAATAGCGATTCGCAGCGTTCTGTACTGGGTAATGCTGAAGCTTTTTTGCTTTGTATTCTACTGAATGCTTTTCAAAAATGCAATTAATTTTGCATAGTGACTAATTTAAATAGGTGGTCCTCTGGGCAAAGAAAAATAATTCCTTTTGTGTATCCTAGTACCAAATATGAAGAAAAAAAAAGATATATATATACATATATATATATATATATATATATATAAAAAGAAATAAAATAAAAAAGGCAACATGAATATATGATTTAAAAAAAATTAAGGAATAAAAATAAAAAAAGGAAAGATAAAGATATGAAAATAATGAAAAAAAATAAAATAAATAGAAAAATAAAATTGAAAATAACAAACTGTTAAGGAAAAGCGAATAATTGATTTACGTTAAAAAATTTGAGTTTATTGAACTAGAAAGACTATAAATACGTACATACGAAGATATTGGCCAGTTGGTTTACTCCAGTGCCAAAATATTAAATATCATTTTTTGATTTTGGGGGTTTGTTCTAACTTTGAACATTTCGACAAGAGCATTGAAAATATATACTAAAAACAAAAAAAAATGTGTGTGTTCAAGTTTAGATTCACAGTTAGTCCCCAATCGAGTTCACTCTGAACAGCTCCTGGGCCTATTTAGATGAAATTATTTATGTGTTTTTGAGTAACTAGATGGTTTAGTTCACAATTATTCCCGGTGGGTGGTGCTGCAATCGGGGTCATACTGATCTTTCATAAAATGTGTCAAATTCACACAAAAAAATTTGTTTTCCCAAAAAATTGGAAGAACATTCAGGAAAGTCGAATTTTCAGGAAATATATTCCGTCTATCAAAAAATTAACAATACTATCTGATTTTTCTACCCAAAATACGTAATAATGTGATATTTTTTAATCAAAATGAAAATTGTCAAAATTTGTATAATATGATAAGACAAGAGGTGAGCACAGGACGGGTCGGACAGTCGGGTCCCCTAGTAAAATATAATAATTGCAAATGTAATCTAATTAGTGTTGTTATTTTTATTTTGTTTAAATAAACTCATTATTATTTATTACTATAATGATAAATTTAATCTAACTACCCAATAAGCTAATGGTCGACATGTCATGAATATTGTTTTATACCACAATTGACATATTTAATTTAAGGCTTGTCAAATATTGCTTCACGGAGACACAAATATTTATACATTTTTTGTTTGCTACGAGTTAATATTTGTATCAAATATTTGTGGAGTTTATTACTCTTTCAAGTGTTGACTTTGTGTGTTCGTAAGTACATTCTATAGTATACATAAATATTCATCATACTAGGAGACGTAGCAAACGTAATGGATTGACATTACAAGTTCAAAGAATGACGAATATGTACAGAATGTCTTATATTTATATTTTTAGTCGTATTCAAATATACAGATTACGAAAAAGTTTAATTGGTCATACGATTTACACAAGTACGACAAGGATAATATGAACAACACTACTTGAAAGATAGAGACAAGAATTGTTCGCTAGGTGGAATTCACAATTAGATCAGTCCCCTCTACCAAGTCAGGTGGGCGTCTATTCATTGCCCTTCTTACTTGTCAAATGTACATATTCCCAATTTTTATCTATCGTTGATTTAAAATTTTCAACTGCATTTTTCCGGCAACAATATTAAATACCAATAATAACTTTTACATATAAATACATTTGGCAACACAACGGTTAAAAGTAAGAAGGGCAATGAAATGAACACACGCCCACCTGTCTTGATCTAATTCTGAGTTTCACACAGAGAACAATTCTTGTCTCTCTCTTTCAAGTAGTGTTGTTCATTTTATCCTTGTCGTACTTCTGTAAATCGTATGAACTATTAAACTTTTTCGCAATCTATATATAGTAGAGGGAGCGAGGATCAAGGAGAGGCATACTATATAGATACACAAGCGCGCTGACAGGCGGCGTAATCAGGATTTACTTTCGATTATTTTGGAAAAATAATAGAGCTATTCCATTACTTTTTTTATTTTCGCGACTAAGCGCGCCCAACAAAACGGAAAGAGAGAGGGAGAGAAAGTGAGAGAGATTGAAGAGACGCAGTGATTCATCTGGCAGCTGCTCCAGCTGTAGCTGAAACTATACACAAATCTAAGAACACATTTTGAATACTAAGATATAAAATATTTTTTCTTGATTATTTATTAAATCGGAGTTACTAGTCGGATTTGTCGACTTCAGATACTTCATATCAAAATTATTCTACGTAATGTCTACTACTACTAGTAACGCTTTACTAGTAATTTCGTTACTTTTTGAAATAGGAAAAGTAACGGTAACTGCGCTACTTTTATAAAGTAACTTGAAATCGGTACTTCGTTACAGTGACGCGTTACTCTTTTTGGTCAATGTAAAAATTTATACTAACATCCCATATTTACCTTTTCTTAAGAATATGTTGACTCGTTTTAGAGTAAGAGTAAAAAACCACTTCTGAAATTTCTACTTGGACATGCTGTAACTTTTTTACCATCAATTTTTTATAGAAGCAAATAAGCTTAACTCAAATTAACTATTAAATTTATTTTACACCTTTTTGTTATAAGCTGTATATTTGCATTGTGAGCAAATTAATATGCATAGGGTTGTTGGATTTTGTATTTTGTCACTGTCAGTTGATTTTTAGTAACGCGTTACTTTAATAATAACGAAGTTAAAATAACGCGTTACTTTCGGAAAAGTAACGGTAACGAATATGTGACACGTTAATTAAAAGCGAAAGTAACGCGTTACTTTTTTTAGTAACGATCCCAGCTCTGGCCTATAGTTATATTTCTATTGTGGAATTTGTTAATTACTGGTTTGATTATTAAAACATAAAATAATAAATTTAATTTTGGATCAATAATTTTTTTTCCTTTATTCATTTTTCTCGTAATTTACCTTGGGTTGAATAGATATAATTATAACACATATCCAAGCTATTACTGTTTAAATTTTTTGCAAATAACTAAAATGTTAAACACTTACCGACATAAATTTAAACGAGGTAATATAAAAAACGAACATCGTGAACACTATTAGCATTATCTCAGAGCCTTACACCATGAACCTAGAAGATCGTGTAAGTACAAAATTAAACGGCAGGTGGCCGACTTTCAACACACCCACACGCCTCTAACTGCACTTTGTATCTTCTAATTACAACATTTCAGCGCTTAATTGCCTCTAAGCAGTCCATGAGCCGCGACTGTGGATAGTAGGTACGTCGCCATTCTTGATTATGTCGCTTTTCTTGTATCGTTTGTCGCTCGCAAACTCATTTAGCCGACTTGCTTTAAGACCCTTTTTTTTGTTAATCTTAAGTCAAAGGTGCGCTTAAACAAAATTGAATCAAAACTGTTAATAATAGTAAGGTAAATGGTTAATAAAAACTACAAAAAATGAAAAGGATATTCGCATCCTGTATTCGGAATTCCGAATTTTAAAAGACTTCGCTCGAACTAATAATCTTGTACTTACGACCTTTTTTTTCATCTTGTACGAACTTGTGTCAGCTTATCGACTGAGTTTTTTAATGATATTTCCTACTAAAATATTAATTAAAGTATCTTGAAAGTTTCAAATAAGAACTTGTGTTAATTAATAGGGATTACCCCTGTTTTTCGCTAGCTTTTCAGGGATAAACCACCATAAACTCTGACGGAATGACAACTGTTAGGTACGGCCGGATCGATTGTAGATCATGAACAACGATAGCATGCGGATGATGCTTCTTCTAAAGGCGCGTACACATCTGGGGAACGCATGTGGCCGAAGCCATTCGACCGAACGCCTTCGGTAAATTTGTATGGCCCAACAAACGACAGCGAACGCATGTGTTTGCCTTCGCGAGAGTTCGCTCACTGGGCGGTACATCAAAAGAAAATTGAAGAACGAATTCGTTTGGCTGTGTTTAGTGAGTACGCTTCCAGTTAAAGTGTCGAACGGCGTCGACGCGATTTAGTTTTGATTTTCTATTTTGCGATAATGGAGTGGACTAATTCTTCTTGTTTAAAACTTATTGCTTTATATCGAGAACGGGAAGTTTTATGGAATCCAGTGCATAAAGATTACAAAAATAAAATAAAGAAAATTGATGCCTGGGACCACATCAGCAAAATTATGAAAGGCGATACAGGGGAAGTCAAAAAGAAAATGGAATCTTTATTAACGTCATTCCGACGTGAGAGACAAAAACAAGATAACTCTTTTAAAACTGGAGCAGGAACCGACACAATTTTTAAATCTAGCTGGTTCGCTTTCAAAGATATGCTTTTCTTGATGGACAAGTTCATACCAAAAGAAACTAAAAACACTGATTTAAGTAAAAATATATTTTGTTATCAAATAAAATATACCCACATATGCAAATATTATTTATTGTATACATTATGGTCGTAAAATTCCCCCTCTGCTAACGTCTGAACATAATATTATGAGATATTATTTTCAAAGCAAAACTTGTTATTTTAAACTAGATTTTCGTCTCATTTCATATTATGCACTTATTATTTTAAAAAAATAGGGAGGGGATTTTTTCGACCGCAGTGTATAGGCAGTAATAAGACCGAAGATTATTATTCGCCACCTAATTTTTATGCATTTGTATTTTGCCAACTGACGCTACCTTCGCCCATGAAATATTCAGCAAATTCATTTCTAATTGCTTCACAATTAGCCGAACTTTTTCGTCCTATCTTAGGTATTACAAGAAAGGACTCTGCATTTTTATTTTCGTTTCCCTGTCTCCAAAGTCCAGGGATGATTTTTCCTTCTTTCTCCCCATCAAATGTCCCTGGCGGAGTGTAAGTCTGGTGGGAATGTTCACTTTTTCTTAAGAAGTTGTGTAAATAGACGCAAGCTAATTCTACCAAAGTTGCTTTTTCAGGTGATAGTAGCATCACTTTTCTCAAAACTCTAAAAACAGCTGACATGATGCCGAAAACATTTTCAATAATAGGCCTTCCTCTACATAGTCTATAGTTAAAGATACGTTTATTAGAACCTTTTTTTGTTCTACTGGATAGCCCTTCATTAAATGCTCACTAAGGCTAAAAGCATCATCTCCTACAAATACATAGGGAATTTTAACATCTCTACTAGGTAGAATGTCATCAGGTGGTAAATGGAGCTCATTGTTTTGCAGTTTTTTCCAGAATATGGAGTTCTTTAGCACACCTCCATCTGAAATCCTACCTTGTCAGCAAACAAAAAGCAATAATTTGGATCAGCAACTCCCAACAAAGCAATACTAAAATTTGCTGCCACTGTGTATTGGTGCCTGAAGTATGCAATGTCTACCATCTATGGCACCAAGGCAGTGAGGAAAATTCCATAGAGTTTCATAATTTTCCGCAACATATCGCCATTCTTCTTCAGTTGTAGGCATCTAAAAATTTAAAAAAAACAATATTGTAAAAATTATAAAACCAAAAACTTTTCAGGAGGTGATTCGACCAAGGAGTCAGTATCAAGAAGAAAAAGAAGAGGAGGAGGAGAAGGCTGTTGACGAAATTGATAATAACACACAAGTAACAAAAGTACCAGAAGGAACAACTCTCAAAAGAAAATCAGATTTTAAATCTCCCAAGAAGGTCAAACGAGTAACACCTGTGGCTTCTGTGAATCGTGGGACAAGCAGTGCTATCTCTAGAGGGCAAGAAGCATATCAAATATTACAAGAAACTATTGCAAGTAAAAAAACAAGAGACGATAGCACAATTTTTGGAGAGCATGTGGCAGCAAAGCATAGAAAATACAGCACCCATACACAAAGTGAGATGGAACATCTAATTGGAGATATTCTGTATAATGCTGATAAGGGACTTTATGAACCACACGTCTCCTCAATCAGTTCCATTAACCAGAAACAATATTATTTAAATCAACCCAATCAACAAACTTATACGAGTATCACGCTTAGCACAACATCCAATCCATATAAGCATTTATCTTCAGACACTCAAAGCACCAGTACTCCTTTAACATCACCTTCAGCATCAGATGGACCACTTTCTTATGAAAATGAGTCTTTTTTTGGAGGCCCCATCAAACCTGACGCTACAGCAAACTGACAATCCGACGACACCCACTATAAGTTTTATTCATTCATTTACAAATGGTCTTTAAGGAATTTCTTGATATTTTTTAATAAATACTTAAAGCATTATATTTAACTATTTTACTCACTTTTACATATTCTTGAAGCGTATCAATTATAGCAGAGCAAACTTCTGGTATCATCCTTGAAATGAGTTGTTTTGAAATTTTAAAAGTATACATTAAACTTGTATATGAGTCACCAGTCGCTAAATATCGTAGGGTTAAAATTAACCTTTCTGTTGGCGGTATCGCTTCTCTAAACTTTGTATCTTCTTTCGCGATTTTTGGACCAATTTCATTTAATAGCCATTCAAAATCAGTAGACTTCATTCGGCAAAAATTTTGAAAAAGTCCGTATTCCATTTCAGCTTTGAGATCATTAATTAAGTCTATCCCTCTATACCGACTTCTGCTTTTAAATAATGATGTTGTCCACCAGCGCCGCTTTCGTCGTTTTTTGGGGGGCTCTTTCACTGCTTCGGCCTCCGCCTCACTAATAATAATATACATTGCACTTGCAATAATTACAATAATTAAACTGAACGAATGACTGCAAACGAATTCGTTCTCCGTTATGTGGACGGCAGAGCAAATTTTCCATCGAACGCCGAAAACATCGAATGGCTTAGGCCACATGCGTTCGCCAGATGTGTACGCGCCTTAAGGAGCCGCATGAGAGGGCCATTCGGAAAAAAAGAAGTTGCAGACGATGGAGCCTGAAGATCGGCATAGTAGCATTTCCTACGGCTATAGATTATTCTTGTTGTAAATAATGTAAATAGTTATTTTGTCTGCAATATACCTTTACATTGTATATAGATAATTAATGACTAATAAATATTTACTTTTTATTTAATTAATAGGGGTCGTTTTTTAGATTTCGTCGCCCCCCTAAATCAGTTTTCGTGTATGTCGACCCCTGGGAAACCGTTTTCGACCCCAAGGGGGTTTTCAAATGAAAATGTCCTCAAAACTATTAATTATCAAATAAGTATAAGTAATTATTTATATAATCACCTATTGAATTTACTGTTTGGACCCTTACTTTGTGGAATCTACTCATATTGCTTTTTTAAATTATACTAACTGTTTATAATTAATTCCACTTTTTAATGAAAAACCAATGAAAACTCTAAAATATAATTTATAATTATTTCGATATTTGCATAGTTATATATTATAAACAGTTAGTTTAATTTAAAAAGAAATCACCTATTGCTTTTTTTATGTGACACGTTTGTTACAGTTCCAATCCCTAGTTTTTATAGCTAAAATTGAATACCTACATACTAATAAAAGTGACAGCGTATTTTTCGGTCAAGGTTTTTGAAAGATATAAAATGTAGTAGTTAATGTAAAGACCTATAAATTTATTTTACTGCTGATAGAAACGAAACAAGTCGCAACCTGAATAGAATTTTTAGTGGCTATAAAACAACGCAATGACTTGACTAATAGTTTTATAAATGGGTTTAAAGTATTCGTTATAAATAATAATTTGCTCGGATATGTGGTTACCACATAAAACGAGTAAAAAAATTCTATTTTATCAGTTTCATCATTTTTAATAGTTTTAAAAGTGAACAGCTTTATTCATAGTCAAAGTTAGTGGTTACTAAGGCTCTACTAGTTGAAAAATCCCAAAAATAACATATTCATAGACGTATTAATTATCATGCTAACGCTAGTAACGTTTTAAATATTTAGCGGCGTGCTTGGATATATTCAGGTGCGTACTAAAATGACATAAATTGCGTTTTTTGACAGAAGGTGAATTTTGTGTTCGGTTGAGATTAGTAATTAAGTTATTTCAATTAATAATGTAGTGTTCGCTCTGGTGAGCTGTATAGCATTTTCCAAGCTTTTAAACATATCTCCTCACCTGTCAAGCACGTCGCCATTTGTACTTCAATCAATTCACTTTCCTGATCGTCCAATAGTTCAAAACAACCATGACATATGTCAATTTCTCGCAGCTCGTGATGTAACAGTCTGTCTTATCTGGCTCCCATCTCACATTGGAATTACTGGCAATGAAAATGCTGATCACCATGCCAAAGAAGACATCAAAGTTTTATTCAAAAAGTATGTCAAAGAATTCTGGCAAAATTTTTGGCACAACAACAAAACAGCTCTTAACGATATCCAACCTTTCATTGGCTGTCTCTTTCCCTCGACTTCTTAACCAGAAGAGAAGCTGCTGTCATTAGAAGATTGCGGATCAACCATACAAGATATACTCACGATTACTTGATGTCTTCTGAAAACCTTCCCGTCTGCCGTTATTGCAATATTGCTTTAAATGTTAAACATAGTCTCACCGACTGCCAGATATACATCAATACTTACCAGCGCCTAGACCTGATACCGAATCTGCACCGAAAGTATTGAAATTCCTCAAAGCAGTTTACCTCTACCACAAAATTTGAAATATCATTGACAGAATTGATATGACATGTTATGTTTAAATATTGTGTATTTTATGTACTTTTGTATAGTGCCAATGGCCATAGTTGTCGAGGCACTTAAATTCTAATAAAAAAAAATGTAATTATATAGTGTAGGTACATATAAAAATGTTTTAGATAATTTGTGCGAGTAAAAAAGTAATAAAAGCAAATTTATCATTGAATTGAATATTCGTATTTATATAACCTGTAGAAAAAAATTACCCCACCATGGGGTTTTAATGTATTAATCGATTTATTATAATTCTTTTCTATTTGTATGTCTCTCTCTCTCTCAATTCACAAGTTATCCTGTGAGATTTGCAACAATAAAAAGACTGATTGATTAAGATTATTGGTATCAATGTTTTGATGCAACAACAACAAATTGCTCTGATACTTGAGAAAGAATTACCGTATCAAGAAACAACACTTCCATCTTCCACAACAACAGCAAACTACCCCCTGTTGAAACAATGGTCTTGTGGGAAAAAAGACATAAATTATCGAAAAAATAATTTATTTTTTTGTATACTAAAGTTGTTTTGCATTTCTATACTTTATCGATACACACCTTCGTATTAGGTATTATAAATGAAAATAACCAATTAACGTTTAAATAAAACAATCTTCAGTTTGAACTTGAAACATTTTACTTTTTCTTATCGAAATTAACATCTAGAAAATAATATTATACCGACTAGGTAGGTTGATTTATGGTTCACTAAATATTGTAGTTCACTGTGACAAAATATTCGCGAAGACCAAGCGTAGTAAACGGGCAATTATATAAGGAAAATTCTAACGTCAAATAAAAGCATCACAGCAAAAAAATCAACAATAACTGTTAGAAATAAACTAGAAGTATCATGTTCTGTTGTTTCCATCTTCTGAAATTTACTGCTACATCACCTTCTAAGCTCAACTCACTCGGAGTCTTTAAGTTTTCCATTTTTCGTTTTATTTTTGTACCGACCGGCTTTTTATTATAGAGGTTAACTTTTTCACGTCGGCTATTTTTTTTTTCTAAAGCACACA
Organism: Lochmaea crataegi; assembly: GCA_947563755.1. Classification (NCBI taxonomy): domain Eukaryota; kingdom Metazoa; phylum Arthropoda; class Insecta; order Coleoptera; family Chrysomelidae; genus Lochmaea; species Lochmaea crataegi. The sequence goes on from OX387424.1 coordinate 36,785,379, forward strand.
AGTTCTTAAACACGATTATCGCAGCGCCATGTCATGTTTTGAGTATTATAAATAAAATATATATTTATTAATTGAAAATACTATTTACTTATTAAAAGTTAAAGAACCAAACATTACATTTTTCATTGTTCATTACCTGTCACTTTCTCCACAACTATCACCACCTGGCCTCCAACCCAGGCCCTGCCAGTCACATAAATACTACTTCTTGACAATCATATTTTTAAATTCAAGTATGTAAAGGAAGGGTTATGAAAGTGTCAAAACAATATACAAATTAAATGTTTAATAAAGACAGTTTTCTTTTATGTTTCCTGCTAAACATATCCAGCACTTCATTAGCGTACATTTTTGCCGCAACGTCTGGATATGCATTAAAGCCAATCTATTCAAACGCTATTCTGTCATCCTGTTGCGAAGATATGACTTTAATCGGCGTAAGGTGGAGAAAGATCGCTCGGCAGTGCTAGTAGTCACTAGAAACGTGCACAGCAATTGACAAAGAGTTCTAATATTTGGCAGACCGTTGCTCTTTTGTAGGCATCTGCTGGAGATACTGGGATATTTTCTCTTATCTGTTGCCAAATTTTTAGCTCTCCTTTCAAAGCTAACAAACAAGAAAGGTCTTATTTATATACTTCAGCGCCCGAACTTTATTCATCGATGAAGCACAATTTACCAGAGATGGGAATAAATGATTCGCGAAATTCGCACGTATGGGCCGAAGAAAATCCACATGCGATGCGAGAAAATCTTTGTAAATGTCTGGATCGGAGTAATCAAGACTCATTTACTAGGATCCCATTTTTTGATGGTCCACTAACAGGATATGTTTATTTAATTTTTTGCAGAATATCTTACCCAATCTACTCGCTAATGTGGGCCTACGAGGGATCTACTTTCAGCATGATGGTGCATCACCTCATTTTGCCGTTGCTGTATGCCAGCATTTAGATACCATTTATGGAAACCGATGGATAGGACGCGGGGGTCCTATTCCATGGGCACCAAGATCCCCAGACTATAACCCTGTTGATTATTACATTTGGGGTCGATTAAAAGAGCTGGTCTACGAAAAAAATATAAATTCGCGGCAACAGCTCTTTGACAGAATTATTCACTGTTGCAATATTATCAGAAATGACCAACTGACAATCAGAAAGTCCATTACACATTTAAACATTCGTCAAGAAAAGTGTAATGAGGCAGATGGATTTCATTTTGAACATCTTTTATAAAATATAATGTTTATTAAATTGTTTTTTACTTTGTTCCACATTGTTAAAACTGTTATTGTTTGGATATTGTTATTTATTTTATTTTTTAATTTATGAATAAACATTTCCTGGGCTTGTTCATCTCATTCCGATTAAAATAATTAGACATGATTTTAAGAATATTATATTCTTGTTTTTTACATACAACAATCAATCAACTCACTATCTTTACTGCAGCTCACATCATTACTAGCAAATGGAACTATTTCAGGCTCTAAAATACAATATATCAACAATTAGAACCTAATTTTGTTGAATACATTTTTTCAGTATAAAAGGAGAAATATTTATAAAATACATACCTACCTATGACAATATATTCCTCTTCGAATGGTCGCCAAAAAGCCATAATTTTGATAATTACCAACAAAATAGTCTTAATCAATAAAATAATTTTAATCACCCAAAATCTTAATCACAGAAACAGCTAACAGATATATAATTCTTATTCAGAACACAATGTCTCGTAAATAACAATAATGGACTAAGCCTACCCTGTGCGTCCATGTGGTCTCGCAGTTGAAGTTAATTTTTAATAAGCCAATCATAAGCTACTTTGCGCCAATGAGAATCAATTGTTCGGTTGTGGGTGGGTCAAGACTCGAAATGATTTATGGCTTTTTTTGGGGGGTTTTCTAATTCTCACAGAGACCTTGCCGTACACTGATATTTTAACCTGAAACGATACAAATTAATTTTACTCACAACTATACATTGTATTCCAAATAACTGGTACGAATTCAAGCGTGAATGTTTTTACCAAAAAAGTAAATGCCCATTAAGCAGTATCATAAATATGTAATTCGCAATTATCATTAATCTTTTACCGCGTCGAATTGAATGCGAGAGCATTAGACCGAAAACACATTAACAAATATGTAAACAATTCAATTAATTTATATCGAAATGTAATTGCTTTTAGACAATTTAATGAGTTTTAATTATTCGTCGACGGCGGCGATATTATTAATCAACTGACTACATTTACAAAGTTGAATTCTAATGAGACATTTGTGGATAAAACTCCGTAACCTATTTTATAATTGACACTTTTCGCGGCTCGCGAAACGGGTCTCTAAATGTATAAATTACCCTCAATTACGAAAAATTCACCGAAAAAATCCAAATAAAATAACAGCGAAGTTACTGGAAATCGGATCAATCTTGCTCGATCATTCTCGATTTCTGGAGAAACTACGCTCATGTATGTAAGAAGGTTGAGACAAGAGGGACGGGCAGAATTAGTTGAAAATAATTGTTATTGTGTGCGGTATGCTCCAATTCTGAAACCTTTTTATGTGAAATACTCGGTGAAATATGTATTCACAGAAAAGAAAAATAACGAACGAACATCGAGTTTATCATAACCGTTAGGAATCAGACTATTTTATCACAAATCCAAAATCAAAAATTCAAAAATTATCAAAAATTTGCCTATAAAAGTTACTAGTTTCGATTTGATGAGGTGGCTAATCGGCCTATTCCAATGCGACCTTTTCAGATCTATTAATTATGGTCCTCTGAATCTAGATTACATTCTCCAGCCCGACTCTTTTTAGTTCATGAAATTTCTTGCCGGTGGCTTCTCATGGCCTAGTACAAGAAACCGCGCATTCGCCAGGCAGTCAAACTGGCATAGGATGTGCTCTGCAGATTCCTCTTCTAGGTGACAGGATCTGCACATGGCTTCGTCTGTCAACTCCATTAGCTTTGCGCGCCTGTTAAGCTTACAGTACCTTCTTAACAGTTTCCCCTTTCTGTGCTTATTAGGTCTGCCGTAAAAGTTGGCGAATGTCCTCTAATGAATATCGCCTGTCTCTGTCCTGGGGAGATTACCCACCATTCTAGAGATTTCTGCCCTAACCTAATCTAACCTGACGACAATATTGATGTTGTTTGCGTATCCAAGACAGTAAAAGTCTGCTTTAGACAGTTCTGTAAGGAGGTCGTCTACCAAGTTTGTCCATAGTGATCCTCCTTGTCCCAAATTGGAGATTATTATCCTATCCTCCAGAGTTACCAATGAATTCGTGGTAACAATTTTAAATGCTCCCTCGATGTCTAAAAAGTGGCCATCGCTATCTCTTTGTCTTCAATTGGCTTTGAGATAATCCTGTTAACAGTTACTATTTGGCGTACGCTGTAAGCTGAAAAAACTATTTATGAGACATAAATTAAGGTAAACTACATGTTTATAGTACTCATCATTACCGATAAAAAAAAGTCCGCGGGGCTATATGTCTAACCATTGTTTTTTTTTCACATAAATTATTAACGTTAAGCTATTCACACATAATATTTGAGTGGTTTTTTTACATCAATAATGTGTGGGGCCGTCGCTGTGTTTATATTTATCGCTAATGAAATTCCCTAGTTAATAGGTACACATAATTTAATCGATGTCTGATTATTTTGACGGAGAATTTATAAATACTATCATCATATACGTTCATTTAAATCATATGGACTCATTTACTGTGGTTTAAAATTAAAGAGATGAATTTTGTATTTTATTTAATTTTAATTAATTTATAAATAGGACAATCTGTTTAAAGTATGTATTTTGTTGGCAGATATAAGGTTAATTATTATTAAGATAAGTAATGAAGTTAAAAGTAATCAAAACATCCAAACTACTATTCTTTAGGTTACGATTTTAATATTGGCACATGTTTCTCAACGATTTATTTCATGCAGTAACAACAATATTATTAATAATATGTTGTATTTCCATAGGACCAAAAAATTTACAATTTAATGACGCAATATAATGGTTGAAACGTTATATTTGCCGATAAAATTTCAAATATAAAATATTTCAATATTTCTTAAAATTTACCTTTTGGGGGAATAGGCAATAAGTGTATTGGGACTAAAAAACAATAATTATAGTTTCTGGTTATTAACTTTAAAATATTTAAATTTGACATTTGCAACGGCTACTCAGTTTAAAGAGCACCTCAGGTGTAGATTCTGAGACCAAACTAGTACAAATTCAGATAGTAGTCTTACCGGTTCTCGGGTAATCCTACTTGAAATTTATTTTAATTAAGGTACTGAAGGAAGTTAATAATTAATAAAAATTATGAAAGTTAAGAAAGGTAAGTGGGCGCCACCCTGAATAGTACTAGTTTATTTGTTACCCACATCAGCATTAGAGCGACAAATCCTGTAATATTGGAAGGGAAAATAAACTTTATGAACAACGTTATTAAATTTACAAGTTGTATATTGACTTTTTAAACAAATTAAACAGAAAAAAAAATAAAATGACTACTTTTTTTTGTTGAGTTGTTCTTTGTTTCTATGTTGAAGAATCTCGGTGATATAGATATTTTACTTTCCTGGAATGGATTCCTGGTTTCAGGTCCTTGTCCCAGGTAAAGTTTCGGGTCCAGGTAAAGTGCTAAGGAACAATAATCGTATCAGGAACAAATTAACCCCATTTTACAAAATCCAGGATGTCTGAAGTATGAATTTGCTTAAGGAATTTGCTATTACATTGTTAAAGAAAATCATTTAAAAACGTGGTTCATACATCCTGTATTTTAATTTAAAAAAATAATCAAAGAAAGCAAATAAATAACACAATAGAATCGAATAACCGATTCTATACCGGTAAATACATACATATTTTAAATATCTATATATTTTAAAAAGTTTTGAAATATATTCAAAGATAATATTAAAGAAATATGAAAGAACAAAAAAAACAAAATCATATCGATATATATTCCTGGCACTAGAACGATATTGCTACATAATAAAGATAGGAAAGTGGAAAACTGCTAAGAAAGAATAGTTAACAATATTTAAGCGAAATAACTTACCATTCACATGAATGCACTTTTTAAAGATAAGATAAGATAAAATAAAATTTTTACCAACACATGTCCACAGGAAAGCAGAATGAAACCTCTTTGCCACTATTTAAATACACGAAATCATGTGAAAGATAACAGACTTACGTCTCATGTTCAGGTCAAGCTCAGACGCCTTGAACAGGAAAGAAATTTACATTTCAATAGTGAATTCTTAATTCATATTTAATTAATAAGTGGTAGAAGAAGAGATAAGAACGAGGTCGAAGTGGGAATAGCAAATAGCAGTGGATATTTTACGATAGACGGAACTCGTTCGGCCCGTATGAAAACGTGGATTTCGACTCTTGTCGACAGTAAATATATTCAGCCTCGAAACATTTCTCAAAGTCTCGTGGGAATCACTATAAAAACCCTACCATACCGATTTTCACTTTTCAGACACTATCTCGAGAAATTTAAATTCGTATATACGAGATATTACTGTCCTGCTCTAATTCTTTAAGCCTCTGCCTTATTGGTTTAGTAGGGCCTCCTTCATAACCCGCTACCCGCGTCAGATTACTTCAACTCATTATTATCAAATACGTTAACAAATTAACTTTTTGTGTTAATTCATCATCCTTTTGTGTACATACCTCGTCTATAATTATTAATAGAAAACAAGGTAATATGCATCCTATTGAACGTGTAAGCCATTAATTTGAATTAATGTAAAAAGGTTGGTAGGTAATATACATAAAACGGGATTAAACTGGACATATGTTCTGCGGTGTAATTAATCCTTTTAATACAACTTTAAAAGGCACTTTCTATTGATCTGGCCGGTTCATGTGGATATATCCTTTTAGTGTGGTTGGAATAAAATACCTACAGCGGAGTGTAACTAATTTACGGGGTGTATCTAGCAATACATTCTAAAAATTTTCGAGTCTTTTTTAGGAACACACAATCCAGGACGTAATTTGTCACTCACTTTTTCACTGTTTCCAAACTTTCTTGCTGCTACAGTTTTATTTTGGGTTTGCAATTGACAAAGTGAAGAAATGAGGTTGATTTAAGCTAAATTTAGATTATATCCTCCCAAGTTTGATGTTTCAATAGGAATTGAGATTTTAATGCTATTAGTAAAGCTCAGTCTATCATAAAATATTCCATAAAATGTTATTTATAAGAATTGTATGCTGCTTTAATTAGTTACAATGTTACAGGGTGTTCCATAACTCGGTGCCAGATCAAACTTATGGTTTTTTAAATGGAACATCCTATACTTTACTGTAAAACTGAAATCCGCTTGTCTTCCCCATTACAACGATATGAGGTTGTAATCTGTTAGACAAGGTATTTGAAAAGTTATAACACGAATGATTTTACTAATATCTATAAAATCAAATACACTTCTCCAAAAAATTAAGCACCACTAAATCAATTTTATCTATTAAAAAACAAAAATAAAAAACTAAGCTTTTTTAGTGTTATTCTATATTTTATTACTATCATTTATTCATGGTAAAACGTCATTCAGGCTCTGATAAAAATAAGAGGAAAATTCGAAATTGACAGTAAACGAAACAAACTCAAAAATAAAAAAAAAAGTTCTCTAAAACGAGTGTTTCCAACTTTCGCGTGAATAACAGCATGACATCGTCGACCCATACTTAAAATAAGCTGCCTTATTTCCTTTTGGTCCAATTCTTCCTAGATTTGAATTAACCTCTCCCCTAATTCTTCCAGGTTATTGAATTGGATTTGTTCCGCTCTTAATCGCCTGTTAAGGATATCCCATAAGTTTTCTGTAGGATTTAGGTCTGGACTACGGGATGATCATTCCACAGTATTAATTCCAATCTCTTCCAGGTTTTTTCTGACAACGTGTGCAGCATGCGGCCTGGCGTTATCTTGCATTAACAAGAGATGTTCGCCAATATATGGAGCAAAAGGTATTGAAAGATATCCTGTATGTACCTGTCAGCTGTCATACTTCCATTATTTATGACCACTAGGTCCGAGCGTGATGTCAAAGAAATACCTCCTCAAACCATAATGGATCCTCGTCCAAATAACGTTCGATGGGTCGTCGAAATACACGAATACGTCTATTATTATTGTACAGACAATATCTGGACTCATCTGTAAAGAGCACGCATTCCCAGTCAGCCTCAACCCAATTTTCGTGTTCTATGTCAAAACTTAGTCTTTCTCTTCGGTGATCTACGGTTAATATAGGACCCCAGACAGCAATCCTAGGTCTTGATTTGGAATCTTTTAAGCGTAACCGAACAGTTTCAGCACTAATTTGTAGACCATGTATCTCGCGCAGTTGAATTTGTAGGGTATGAGTATGACACGTCACAAATCGCTGTCAAAGAGCCGAAATTCTTAAAAATCGATCCTGGATTGGTGTTGCGACTCGATTTCTTCCTTGTCCCGCTCTACGGACATGATCTCCTGTCTCTAGGAATCTTTGTAGTCCCCGTGAGATGGTTGTTTGATTCACATTAAATCGACGACCTATTCTTCGGTAGCTCCAGGCCATCTTCCCGTAGTAGTACGGCTTGGGCACATTCATCGCGAGTCAAATTTCGATTTTGCCGTTCCGTAATGAACAAATTTAATAAACAATATTATAAACATTGGTTTATTTCTTATTTTTCAAATTCTTTTGTAATTATCCAAAAAAAAACTTTAAAAAAGATATAGATAAATTTAAGCACTGCCAGAAACAGTTTATACCAGAGGCTTACAAAAATCAATTTATAAAGGGGTTTCCTAAAAAGGAGAAGAAAATATTCTATAATTTAAATGTGATGCCTTAATTTTTTGGAGAAAGGTGTATATGATTAGTCAAAACTAGTACATTCTTTTCTCAGTAATTGTAAATGTATTTTATATCATTGTCGAAGAGTTCTTTTACCATACTTTTATTTTTATCTAGCATAGTAATTAGTTTTTGAGATATTTTCATTTTTCGATGCAAAGTAATAATTAGGTACCTACTTATGTGATTGTTTATTAGATGTTAGTTTGCAGTTAAAGGTTTAAAAAAAACGATAACAGTATATACCCGTTACTCGAAGGCCTGTGTTAGAAAATGTCGTTAGTCCAAAGCTTTCATATTTGCACAAGAAATTAGTCCATTACCGCCTAATGTAGTAAAGAGTGCACTTGCTGGTGCTTGCGTTTACAGTATCAATTTATGTTTCAAAGCTTCAAAAGTGTTATTTGGTTTCCATGTAAGTATAAGTTAAATAATTTTACTAAAATTTTAATAAATAACAATGCTTGTTGACCAAAAAATCGTATAGAAGTGTAACTTGGACTTACGACATTTTATACTGTGTTAGTGCAGTGGTGTTGTACAAAAATAACTGGACATACGATTTTTTCCATAATTAAGTTTCTCAAAATTATCAGCTGTTTCTTGTTGTTTACAGTAAAACTTTGGAACTTTTCGACATGGCGCAGTAAAGTGACCGGACCAAAAAATTATTAGAGTTGGCAATAAAATAAACAACAATATAAAATTAAACACATCAGAATTTAATTTAGATGTTTCGAAAGATTCCACCTCTACCATTTCAAAATATCTAGAAACTGTTGAAAACTTGAATATTTTAATTTTGGATATTCCCGAAATTACACAAAATTTGCCCGTTCCAATTGAAAATCGAATTGTGGTTCAAGCGCCTACACTAAATTTTGATATTACTGAAAGTTCACAAAATTTACCCGTTTCAACCGAAAATCAAATTGTGGATCAAGTGCTTACATTAGATAATCTTGGCTGTGACTTTGAAGACTTTAGTGCCGTCCTGCTTGACGGCGATGGAAATGAAAACGTAAAAGCTACCTTTAATGTTGTACGTGAAGAAACCAGCATTATTTTAATAACAGACCAAAAAAATACAAACCAGAATCAAGAAAGTGAACACGAATTAAATCAAGAAGAAACACCGTTAAGTGAAGACCCGAATGATCCAAGTTATAATTTAGAAGAGAAATCAAGTAGTGAAACAGATAAAAGTTTAAGTGAAAAAACGGATGAAAATAAACGAAAGAGAAATAAAAGATAAAATGTAGACGAGAATAAATGGAATAAAAATGAAAATAAAAGAAAACGGGAAAAGGGTGAAGATTTTTATGGAAAACGAAAGTGCGATGGAGCATGGAATTATAGCATACCAAGGAAAAGAAGACAGATCAAAGACGTTTGCAACTGTAAATATTCATCTAATAAAAAAACTATGCAATGTAAAATATTTACGGAAAAGGAGAGGAATGAAATATTTAAAAGTTTTTGGTCAGATCAACGGAAAATTTATATAAACTGTTTAATTAAAAAACAAGAAACGAAAAGGCACAGAAACAGAAAAGAAGAACAAATATCAAGAAGGAAATTTAGCTGGGCCTACTATTTAAGAAAACCAAACAATGACGACGAGCTGCGTGTATGTAAGATAATGTTTTTAAATACCTTTGGATTGAAAGAAAGGACAGTAATAGATTGGAAAAATGACACATCTAGATCACAAAACTATAACAACGAAATTAGTGACGGACATAAGGAAGACAAAATCAGTGACTCGAATGAAGTTTCTGAAGAATCGTAAAGATGCTTTGAAAGAATTTTTTAGAGATCTACCAAAAGTAGAGTCACATTATTGCCGAGTCAGATCTTCAAAATTATATTTGGAACCAAACTGGGAATCGAAATCTACGCTATATCAAGTTTACAAAGCTTGGTCCAGTGAACGCGGTTGCCGACCAGTCTCAATCGCCTTATTTTCTCAAGTCTTTGAGGAAATGAATATCAGCCTGTTTAAACCTAAGAAAGATGAGTGCGACCAATGCGTAAGTTATCGAAACAAAAATATTTCAGAAGAAGACTACGCATTCCATCAGATTAAATGTTACTTTGCATAGAAAAATGAAAATATCTCAAAAACTAATAACTTAAAGTATAGGAAATGCTTGATAAAAATAGATGTATGGTAATAGTACTCTTCGATAATATAGGGTGATCCATTTAAAATTACTGATTATTAATGTAGGTACTTGAGTTTTCACTCACCGTTTATTTAATTTAACACATATTTGCAAAATAATTCGTGTTTGTAAATTTTGATAATCATTAAAAATCTTTGGCTTCAACAGATTATTATTCACTTACTCCCATCCAATTGTAACGGTCGTTGAACTTCTTACGGTTTAGACGGAAAATTGGTTATAACTTTATACCCTGTATAACATATTACAACCTTATATTGTTGTAATGGGGAAGTGAAGTGGATTTCAGTTTTACAGTAAAATATAGGACCTTAAGTTTGATCTGGCACCGAGTTATGGAAAACCCTGTAACATTGTGACCAATTTTGAAATGTGAAGCTTAAAGCTGCCAAAAATATTTATAATTATTTTTTTTGATACCTATCTTACAGGATAACAGAAATACTGAGCTTTATCACACTAAACAATCATTCTGTATGTTAATATGCGTAGAAGTAAGTCAACTAGAAACGTGTAAAGTTTGTCCAAAATCAATCAAGGGGAAAACTTGAAACAAACAAAATAAAAATCACAATAATTTGACTTACCCTGTATTGTGCTTGCTTTGTGAAAACACTGCCTTTTTCCAAATTCGAGTGGCTTTCCATCGAAAATGGTCTGGACAGGAATACTGAAATTGTGGTAGCTTCTTCCTGTCGATGTTCAGTTGGACTGCTTGAGTTGCACTTCTTCTTTTGATATGCTGCACCTTCTCAAAATCAAGTGGCCTTACCACCATTCTAATGTATCTGAATTTTCATTACACCGAGGTACAAAATAATACTATTGAAGTTTCTACATCCATCTTCCTTCGACAGGGGAAGGATTTACTGAGTACAGAACATCAAAATCCGACTCGAGACGATACAAATGAAAATCTCCATTTACGACTTATTCCTTTGATCGACATATGCCAGAAAAATAAAACATATAATCCAGGAGCCAGTGACAGATTTACATGACCAAGTTCCTCACAACGATCACATCAGAGATTTGTATCATGAAGCTTTGTGAACGTTAGCTACGGTTAGGTTAGGGGAATGAGCGGCGGTAGCCTCCCACGCATGAAAAAAAATTTCAATAATTTCCTCTTACCTGAAAATTTGTTAAATTGTTGCTGACCCAATATCTCGAGGAGAAAACAATCAGCTGACTATAACATGGTGGATTATACATCAGCTGGTCGCTCAAACACAAAAAAAATTATTCTTTCAATTCTTTCCTCAACTGGAAATTTATCTAATTTCACTAATTATCGCTTAAGAGGAAATAATTGATCAAATTTTTACCTGGCTCCTGGACTAATACAGTTTTATTCAATTCTTGAAAAAACATGTTTTCTGGTTTTTGGAATGAACTTGTCAATAGAGGAGTTCAGTCTAAGGTCAGTGTGACCAACAAAAAGTGGTTTTTATGACAAGAATGACAGTTGATGTCTACCATTCAAAACATAAGATTTTTGCAGGTTTTTTATCATTACGAACATCTATATTGCTTTATTAAAACAATGAATACACCCCCGAAGCGTAAATCTTAAAATTTAAAATGACGTTTTAGCTGAATTCTCAATGGATCGGTGGCCAGTAATTCTAGGAACTTTCGGCAAATTACCAATTCTCTTCTGTCATTATGTCACTAGTTATGTCAGATGTCAGTGGAAAAAGCAATCAGAAGAATAAAGTGATACAACTAACTAGAACTACTACAAAAGTATGGAAAATAAACATAAACGATTAAATGAATATCAACAAATACAAATAACACTGACATCTGACATAACTAGTGACAAAATGATAGAAATGAAATGGTGACTTGTCAAAAGTTCCTAGAATTATTGGCCACCGATGTGTTGGGAATTCAGCTAAGATGTCATTTTAAATTTTAAGATTTACGCTTCGGGGGTGTATTCATTGTTTTAATAAAGCAATATAGATGTTCGTAATGATAAAAAACCTGCAAAAATCTTATGTTTTGAATGGTACACATTAACTGTCATTCTTGTCATAAAAAACACTTTTTGTTGGTCGCACTGACCTTAAACTGAACTCCTCTATTAATTTAATCAGTCAATGCTATTTTATGTTTGACACTTCTGTCAAATGTAAACCTAACTTTAGTTGTAACATTTCATATTATATGAATTTCGCACCAAATAACATTCCACATAATATGTTACATAGAAAGTATCTTTCATCTTTTTGGAATTGCAATGCAATATTTATATCTACCTACGTTGTATCTTCAGGTGTCGGGGTCAATATATATTGAATGCAGGTACTGAACCAAACAACCGATCAGACCGTCACAAAACGTCTTATCAACTCTTTTTATCTAACTAGACAAGATCGATCGGTCGGCGTTTGGTTCTCAAGATGTCTTACAAGATACTGAAGTAGACGTACGTCGGGACTAAAAGCTTCTGTTCAGTCACGATTTCGTTGTTTGATGCATTCTATAATTTTATATATTTCTTGTAGCAAGCTTATAAATGTCAGTTTGCATCTGGAAGACGATCGTTATGTATAAATGATATACTTTGCGATAAAACGTTTTTACGGAAGGTAATAAGCCGTTATTGCTACGTAAGAACAGTATGGTTTATATCGTTGGTACACGATAGTTTTATAATAAAAAAAAATGCAGTCAGCAAAAAAAATCTTCATACAAAGCTATAAATAACTTGTATGTATTAATATTGAAGATCTCTAAAATAGAATAAATTTAATTGTTTCAACCCTTACTACGTTGAATCTTTCCATAATTATTAAATAAAATCGATAAATAACAACACAACAAAAATATAATATATATTGCTTGATCGGTTTCACAAATTTCATTTTCATCGTCAGGAATTAATTATAGCAATTGATATAAATAAACTAAGATACCTAGGATATGTTATATAAGATATTCTATGATCTAAGACAAGGATTCCCAAACTATTTTGTCCGGATACCCATTTTCCAAAATTAACTGATACTTCAAACCCCCATATCCAAATTACTTTTAAAATCCTATCTCTAGTTATTTTCCTAATAATGATTGATTGATTGGTTCGGCCCCACCAGTCAGAGGCTTCGAGACCTCGGCACCTCAGCATTTATGCTTTTTGTGCTCTTGGTTGTACCGTTTATGTGAAGAGACCAGTAGCCCTTATCAGGCTCAACAGTCTTTTCTACTTCTTGGAGAAATCCTCCCTTGGGTACTCTAGTCCTATGAGTCTATATCTCCAATGAGACAGTATATACTTCACATTCGAAGATATTGTGTGAGGCTGTTTCCTCCTCTTCCATGCCCAACAGACAGATAGGTTCCTCCCTATATATGCCAATTGTATGCATGTGGTTCCTTAGGGTACAGTGACCGATGAGTAATCCCGTCACTTTCCTTATCTGGCCCCTGATGAGCTTTATTATTTCGTTAGTCAGCGATTCCGAGGATTTTTTGACCCAGAAGTTTGTTGTGTTCCTGCTCTGGCACGTGGCTCCAGTATGTCTGATGTTTTAGTTTGAATCCACCGAGATATACAATCACGTACAGCAGTTTTTGATATTCCTATTGATACAAAATACTCACCAATTGAAGAAAAATAGTTGGTTAAGTACTTAAACTAGACATACTTTCCACATGAAAATTGAACAAAATAAATAGACATAGAATTCCTTAGTAGGTGATTCTTTTTTGAAAAAAAAACATTAAATTCGCAAAGTAGAGATCAAAAAAATCAAAAATTCAGTGTGATGGATGAACCTGGTGACTTTCTACCAATTTAGCCAAATCTGGTTCAATATTGGTGAGTTGGTGAGTTTCTTTGTTTTGTCAAAATGTTTGTAACCACACTGAAGCCTTTTTCGACTAGATATGATGATGGAAAAGCGATAATGTAGTTTTCAGCTGTGTTTCAATGTTGCGCTGCAACCAGAACTTCTGATAGCCTTGGCTGAACTTCCGCTTAAATTCCTCGTCCGTTATGGTTATCAACTCTTCTTGCAATATCCTATTGGCTTCTTCAATGGCTGCGATATTGTACGGATTTATTACCCATTGAGAAATTTGTAAATTTGAGTGATCCTCAAACCTCCTAGTAAAATTCTTGTGTAATAAGTCCAAGTGAGTGACATAATATGATAAAATAACATCGACTCGAATCATTTCTGGAAATTTTGACAAATGCTGTAACTGAATATTTTTTTCTGCTTAAATTTTGTGAATTAGCTTCGAAATATCAATTTGACATTACATTTACAAATACGGAAAGATGCAAATTGCTAACTTTACAAAAAGTTCAAAAAGTATCAATAAAAAAAATCTAAAAATGATTCTCAAATTTTGAAAAATATACAAAATAAAATAACCTACAATGATTTAATACTGAAGGAATGCTACTGTCATTTTAACATGACCAAGGTTATGAAATTGGAGCCTAGATGCAAGGAGGACAGACTCTAGGAAAAATTTCGAAAAAGTGTCGAGCGGTAAGCAGTAAGACAGAGTGAAGTACGCCTACCGAGTTAACCTAATATACATAAGCATGTGAATTTTTTTTTTATTGTTTATAGCAGTATTTTGCAATACAATTATATAATAGTGTTCAAGAAACATACCTCTAACCAAACATAAGACCAGCTACGTGACATACTTGTTTTTTTCCTCAAAATTTTCTGAAATACTAGCTATAGTAGCGCCACCAATTTACCTCCTTTCGACGGATACTTTATATACAGAGTTTGTGCTCCTTATATCTAGTCTCCATGGTTATATATACATAATCGGAAACCTTACTGTACCCGTAGGTGTTAAGGTGTTTAATTATTGTAAATAAAATTGGCCCATTGTTTCTTGTTTTTTCCCATGTTGTTTCCTGCTGTCCAGGTTTTATTTCTTTTCGCTAAATTTTCTACAATCACATCATTCCATGTTTTCTTTGGTCGGCCTCTCGTCTGTTTTTGGATTGATCTTGCTCCCCATATCCTCTCGACTTGCCTATTGTTGTTCATTCTTGCCAAATGACCAAACCATCTTAGTTGTTGTCTTTCTATACTACTTAATATCGATTCCATTTCTAGATCATCTCTTATATTTTCATTTCGTATTCTATCTCCTTTTGTTATTCCCTTTTTTCTCGATCATTTGTTTAATTGCAAATATGTGATCTTCAAATCCTCTTCCTTTTCTGAAACCATTTTGTGTCTCTTCCAAATATGGCTCTAATATCCTTTTCAGTCTGTCGTCTAGTAACCTTTCATACACATTAGTTGGGACACTTAATAGTGTTATTCCTCTGTAGTTGTTACAGTCTTGTCTACTGTTTTTCTTATGTGGGGGAATTACGATTCCTATTTCCCAATCTTTGGGTATTTTATTTTCAGTCGCTGCTTTGTTTAATAGGTAAGTTAATGTTTTTAAACCGTAATTTCCTAAATTTAACAACATTTCTGCTTTAATTCCATCATGGCCCGCTGCTTTGCCTCTTTTTAACTCTCTTACTGCCTTTTTTACATCTTCTAGTTGAAAATTTATGTGGTCATTCCGCTCTGTTTCCGATTCTTCTCAGCTATCTATCATTTCGGTTTCCCTTATAGCCTTTGCATTTAGTGTTTCATCGAAATGTTCTTTCCATCGTGCCATTATCTCCTTTGTTTCTGTCAATATTTTCCCTTGTTTCGTAGATATATTGGTTAAATTATGTTGCTTGTCTGATCTGAGTGTTTTTATTGTCTTGTAAAACAATTTTTGATTGCTATAGCTGTCTCTTTCCATTTTTTTCCCGAATTTTTCCCAGGATTTTTGTTTGGCTCTGTTAACTGTCTCTTTTGCTTTTCGTCTCTGGGTCTCGTATACCTTGTAAGTATCGGAATTTCTGTTGTTCAAGTATTCATGCCATAATTGCTTTTTTCATTTTAATTTCCGATTTAATTTCGTCGCTCTACCAATTTGTCTTCTTTTTGTTTTTGTCTATTATTGTAGTTCCACTTGTATCAGTTGCTGTTTTTATTATGACTTTAAAATATTTCCATAGATTTTCCAGGTCTAACATTCCAATGTTGTTATATTGCATTTGGAACTCCTGTGCTTTAAATTGTTTAGCTGTTTAGTTTTTATTGTAGTTTTGCGTATGACATTTTTCTTGGCTATCTTCGTTATCTTATCTTCAGCTTTTATTCTTACTTTAGATATTACTAGGTAGTGATCCGTATATAATTCTGCCCATCTCTTGACTCTGGTATCCAATATTTCTTTTCTATTTTCGCTATTTACTATAACATAATCTCATTTTTGCTTGGCATCTCTCTGACGGACACTTTATATACAGTGTTTGTGCTCCTAAAGGTGCTTCTAAACGGGTAATATTTTCACTATAATATGTGGCTGCAATAGAGTAGCCAGCAACATTGCCAACAATAACAGCCAGACTATGCAATATAGGGTAATATTTTAGTATGTCCCGGCAACTATAGCCAAACGTGTTTGGTATCGCCGATGTATTTGTATCTGTTACAGACAGGTTGCCGCACGATCGCTTGGCGAGCGAAAATACAGTGCAATATTACACTGTTTTGGTTATTATTTGCTGTTTTTTGAAAAATTTGTAGGAATAAAATGACTACTACTTGGTCTAATGAGGGGATTATTGACTTTAGTAATGAAATAGCCATGAATTGTGGAATGTGGAAACCGGAATATATAAAGATAGAAATGCTAAAAAAGATGGATCGCTGAAAAATTTGATATATCAAGTTATTTTTGGTCGAACTGTGTTTAAAAGAAATTCGAAGTCACTCTTTGACATTCTTGAAAAGTTTTAAAATAGATTATTATCAAGACTTATTCCTATACTTAAATTATCTAAAGTTTCACGCATGTTGAAGTAAGGTCGAATCCACAATCTTGTCTTTTTTATTTAAATGTTTGTTTAAAACAATATAAGCCGCTAGGACGCGTATTATTTCGTCAGCTATTGTTGCCCAATTGCAGCCGTACGCTAAACGCTGACGTCAAAAACATTTGACATTTGCTCTAAAACGTAATATGTAGAATAGAGTCTCATTCATCGTCCTAGAATTTTAAAACTTTCTCTTTATCCGTTTCAAAAATAATCCCTTGCTGCGAGACTTTTCCGTAACGATGTATAATTTGGTTTAAGCAATTTTTTCTTTTGAGTGACTATAAGTTAACAATAAATAAAGAATAATATTATATTAATATTCAAATAAACCTAAAAATATAACTTGGACGCCCATGGAGGCAAAATTGTTCAACAAAGTTTTCATTGAATCTTTAATTATCCTTGTGTCCAAAAATCGGTCAACAGAATGTCATGTGACGAATTTCGATTTGTTGAACATGTCGTTTTACTGATCACCCCGGTATAATATGAATATTTGTATAGGTTGTCGAAAAATAGCTGCCGGATATTACGTCACTGATGTGTTTATTTGTTCCAAGCAAATATTAGTTCTCGGCCATTCGAAATGTACACAAACTGCATATCGTTTCCTTACCAATAAATATTCTCTCCTTCTAGATTCAATATTGATTTTAGAAGCAGTTTACAATAGAGACTATAGAATAGATTATGTTTACTTATCAAAAAAGGTTGTTTCTTTATTCATTATAAATCGATAAGATGTGTCATAATTTCAAAATAAAGTTGATTGGTATTTTCAGATTACTTTTATAATTTCAAATAGTACTTTTGGTTTAGATAACTGTTCAAATACACTTGAAAAAATATTTGCATGAATTAATTATCTTTTGGCTAATGGATTATGTCCGCACATAAACAATTAATTACTTTTAAAATGTTAATTCCTATTTTTTTGGTTTATTTGGTAGGCGAAAAACAGTTGTGTGTCACACATTCAGGAAATGCTTTAGCAGTCCTCGGACCAGCGATCTTGGGCGTTTTTGGCCAACTTCGCATTATTTTATTACAAATCGAAAATATACGTTTTGTTGCTCTACACTTTTCAAAACCGGTTTAAAATTTAAAATCGGAAAATCGACAACACTTCTAGACACGTTGCAAATTATCGCATCAAAAAATTACAATTGCAATTGCGATAAAAGTAACCGTCGTCTGGCGTCTGATCTTCGCACATATAAAGAACTTCCTTTGTACCAAGTTTCAGCTCTTACAACTGAAAAATGGCAAAAATATGGATTTTCAAAAAAAATTTTCGGTTTTTCCAAATTTTCACGGTTCCCAACTCGCTCGACCCCTCATTTTGTTCGTATTTCAATTACCTACGATTTATCCGAGTATTTATCCATACATACAATTGAGATTGCTTTAGTACTTTTTACGTTATATGAAAAATACCAAAAAAGGTGGTTGTTTTCGTTTTAAATGTTTATAACAAATTACTTAAAAACATTTGCGTGTCCAAAACATATCAAAATTATACTACGTGATGTCCTTTATATGATGCGAGGATGGCATCATACGTTTTCTACTATGATTTTTGTCAAAAATTACTATTCTTGCATGGTCTATTGCTTGGCCTAGGAAGGAAATGTGGAGGTTTTAATGCTGCGCAACAAAATGTTGCTGCAATGGGAGGCCAACTCCAGTTGAAATGCTCTTGTGTACCTATTGAAATCTACTGTGTTGGAGTGTCTTGTCGGTAGTCGAGAACAAAATGTCGTCCTCTTTAGATGAAAATATAGCTGCTGCATATTTGTTAGTGGAAAAGCGTAAAAAGAAATACCGACATTTTTGGGTAAACCCTTTTTATACTATAAATTTGAGACATAGTTTTTATCTAGTGGTACAGGAATTGAATAACGATCCTGTTAAATTCCATGGATTTAACCGTATGAGCAAGGACACTTTTAAAATTTTAGAAGAACTGAATTTTTTCGTTAGTGTCAGATAGGGACCAAAATTTAAAAACTTAATTGTTCTTGATAACAGTAGCTGGAACGCTACCGAATCGTTGAATTAAAAAATATAAAAAATATTGTGGATTAATTTCCCAAAATAATTAACAAAAAGAATAATGAATACATCACAAGGAACATATAGAAGATATTAGCACCGCGTTTCGTTCCGTTGCGTTACGTTGCCAGTTGCTTTTGGTGAGAACGCCCCCTAAGCTTTAAAAATTCCAAGTTCTGCTCTTTAGATTAGATTCCTAAAATGAAGTTATTTAATCTTTAAGACATTCACGTATGTTTTAAAACTTGAGTATTATTGGTATTTAAATAATTTAATTGATGTCGCTTATGTGATGAGAATATAATAATTTTTTGCATGATGAACTGAATTTTAATGCCGCGCCTGCTTCCGCCCAATGCACATGTTTAGAATAGAAAATCTTACAATACGTTTTTAAGTCATACACGTAATCCGTATTGCTTTCTAATTATGAACTTTTCTTACGTTGTTCCTTGAGGCATAAATTATTTAGTAAGAAACGCTTGAATAATTCATTACAGGAATTATAGATGAATGGGAATACCTACTACTTCTAAAGGGTTATTATAATGGTTTTCCAAACTGATAATTATTCTCATCACGAACTATATTATTAAAAAAGCTAGATTATCTCTTATTTAATTATGGGATTCAAAATAAATAACTTGTAACTATATAATACGATTTAATATGTACATCATTGATATTTTTCACAAGATAATTATAATAAATGAATTATGTTTTGTAATTGGTGTTGTTTTAGTAAGTAGTTCACTTATGCAATGTTAATACTCGCGTGCTTTCAGACGAATTATTCTGGAAGAAAATACAAAGTGAGGTTAATGTATGGATTATCGTTTTATAATAACGAAAATTTTCGCCCAATGGCAGGATATCTTTCACGTGGACGGACGTATTTCGTGCGCTTTAGTTTGTTTACATCGTTGGCAGCTTAGTTCTGAATGTAGCATAGTTGCTGCTTTCGGTATATACATCGCCGAGGCGACGGATTTTTGGTCACGTGATCACAGCAGTGCAGATTGCAGTTAACGAACGAAAATTCGATTAGTTGGATTGTTTCATAACCTAACTATTGTTATACTCTTGTGATATCGACGTCATGTCCATACAAAGATCAATACTCACTACTATTTATGGATAACATGTTGGCCACTTAACGACAACCAACCATATCACATCCAGCTGAACTGGGATGAGCTGGAAGCATGCAGTCAGGAAGGAACGTTGGTGTGGTGCACAGACGGATCTAAAATTGACATAGAAACAGGAGCTGCAGTCCACGATGCCAGACCCAGGTGCAATGTCCACGAATCGTTATCTGTGCTATCGACGCGTGTTTGCAAATGAACATCGAAAGGGCAAGTCCTCAGATCAGAACTAGACTGGTCTGGGACTGCCTACAAAACTCTTAACCCTGGCAAACCATAAGAGAGTAACTCTTAAGTGGGTCCAGGGTATTGTAGGCAATGAAACGGCAGACACCCTAGCATAGCTAGTGTCTGAAAAGGCATTCACTGGTCCTGAACCGTTATTTGAAATATCAAAAACTGCTGCACGTAGTTGTACACCTCGGTGGATACAAACTAAACATCAGATGTACTGGAGCCACGTACCAGATAAGGAAAGTGACGGGATTACTCATCGGTCACTGTACCCTAAAGAAGCACATGTAAACAATTGGCATATATAGGGAGGAACCTATCTGTTGGTTCTGCTTGGAAGAAGAGGAAACAGCCTAACACATTATCTTCGAATGTGAAGGACTGTCTCATTGGACATGTAGACTTCTAGGAATATAACACCCAAGGGAGTATTTCCCCAAGAAAGACCTAGTGAAAAGACTGTTGAGCCTCATAAGGGCTACTGGTCTCTTCACATAAGCGGAACAATCAAGAGCACAAAAAGCATAAAGGTCTCGAAGCCTCTGACTTGTGGTGCCGAACCAAGCAATCAAATAACATTCATATGGGATATTTCACTGTTTGTTTCTGAGTACATAGTTATACCAGTTTGCGACTGATAGCGGGACAAACTGACCAAAATATGACAACTCTGTCAGCAATAGATTTTAATTCGCAACAGTACTTGTGGGAAACTATATACTATATAGTGGCTAAACTCCCCCAAACGGGGTATCGCCGATCTTTCGGGCTTTCTAAGTTATTTTTATATCGGGGTTGACCAGTCCCCATTATCTTCTTATTTAATCATTTTACATGTCCTGCCAGGTCCGTCGGTCTTTCGTTTTGTCTTACCAGTTTCGTACTCCAATTCTTTTGAGGTCATTTTTCACCTCTTGTCACCAAATAGTCCTTGGTCTACCTCTTCTTCTTGTACCACCGGCTTTCCAGTCTAATATATAATAAACTACAACTTCATCTTCAGCTCTCCACATATGTTTCATCCATATTGCCCTTTATTGTTTAATTTTTTCACTACATATCATCTTCAATTTCTTGGGTTAATTGAAAAAAAAAGTTCATTCTACTTCTGTACTCATTTCACTGGTCTAATATTGCTCTTAATATTTTTCTCTCGGCAATTCTTAAAACTTCCTTTATTTTGTAATAGTGAAATATGCCTTATTGGTAGTCGCTATTTTTTCTTTGAATTCCGCATCCCTGCTTCCATTGTCTGATATGGTTATTCATAAATATTTAAATGTATCTACCTCTTCAAATTCGAGATTCTCATTCTTTATTTTTTGATGAAAATCCGATGACCGCTTATCCAGTCTCATTATCTTTGTTTTCTTCTCGTTTATTTGAAGCCCCATTGTACTTCGCTCGGAAACTATCTCGTTAAGCTTATTTTCCATTGTGTTTCGATTTCTCCTAATAAAAGCTATGTCGTCTGCGTATCTAGTATTTGTCCCATTTTAGATTTTATTGTTTTTTTTGTCAATATCTCGCATCACAAATTCTATTGCCAGGTTAAATAATGTTGTTGATAAAGAATCGCCATTTGCGTCCTTATTTTGACTGACGTTTTTTTCATTTTTTTTTATTGCTTATAGAGAACAATGTTCACAGCAAGGTTAGTGTTTGATAAGATACAAAAAAAATTCTTAAGTTTACAAGACAGTTGGTAACAAAAAAAAAATAAATACATTATTCATCTAGTATAAATGACCTTAATTTGAGTATATTCCAAAGGTAGCAGCATATAGTTTTTCCCTCAGATAGATTTACAATTTGTATAGCGTTTACTAATGTTTCCAAATTTTGCAGACAGGATGTATTTTGTTTCATGACTGTATACATATATCGGACACTCAAATATAATATGAAAAATAGTTTACTTCTCGTCAATATTACAAACAGGACATGTTAGATTAGTATCTATACTGTAAGTTATGCCGTTTGATGTAAACTTCATTTTAAATTGATTAACCATACGGAGTTGAGCCAAAGTATCTTTTATAGGAACTGAGAATGTAGAAAAAAAATCATATTTCGAAAAGTATCCAATGAAATTTAATGAAATTTTAAATGAAGGTATAAATGGTGAATTGTCGTTTAAAAAAAATACTTCATTTGTTTTCCATGTTTATAGAAAAAATGACGGTCGAAAATAATTGTTCGAAAATTATCGCTCGGGGCGCGACTTTCCCCGGTTGATTTTCTATATCAAGTTGGCTGAGATAGAAAGGCAACTTTTTGGTCTAAGGGAATTTTGAACTAGGCTTTTTTTTTAAATTGAAAAAGAAAATTATCGTCTCGAAAGTAATGGATGGACCGTAATTGAAATTTCGTTTGCACGGTAACGGAAAAAATGGCGGCAGAAAATAGCATTAGATCGCCCGGGCGCGACTTTCCCGTGAATCGATCGGATTGATTTTTTGCATCAAGTTGGCTGAGATGGAAAGGCAACTTTTTGGTCTGAGGGATTTTTGAATTAGGCTTTTGTTTTTTTTTAAATTGAAAAAGAAAATTGGCGTATCGAGAAATAATGGATGGATCGTAATGAAATTTGGCATGGACGTAGAATGGGCAGATAGTAACGTGTTACCAGGGAAACGTACTTTCATAATTTTAATTTTTTAGTGAAACAAGACCAGCCAAGAATTCAATTTGGAAGGAAAAGTTTGGGGGGAATCTTTCTCATTTTCGATGCTATATAATGTAGAAAAAAATTTTTCGTTCTAGGCACCCCCCTCAAGTATGGCCTGAAATCGATAGTGGAAATCGCATATGGTGTTTTTAGGCATAGTTTACGATGGCACATAGCAAAATTAGTGAAAATATTGACCTAACCTCAAAATTTAGAGCCACGTATGGCGCCCTCTATTTGGAATCTTGAAACTTTGTATAATAAAGGTATATATTTTATATAGTCTATGTATCGGTATGGAAAAACTCTATAAAAAAGTAGGTATATCAATTGTTTTTCGATCCGGATTGGTGACTTCAACAATAGATAATTGCTTGGTTCACGTGATGTGGTGAAAGCATTATATAGAGCCATGAAAGGGTACGCTGACGATTTAGCAATATCGGATTGGTGCAGGAAGGTATAATATTTAAAAAACAGTAGTTTTTTTTGTGTTCTTAGATGGCGACAAGTTAAATTATTCCATAACTGCAATGACTCAATGTCAACAAAAAATTGTTTGATCTGAGATGCCCAATTATACTTTGTGGTAACGGAATTGATAATTCGTAGTTGTTGTTCAAAAGTCTGGGATAGCGAAATTTTTCCATCTGAAGAATCTTTTGTAACCAATTTATTGTCTTTTAAAAAACATTGTAAGACAAATTCCTGTTTCTATCCGAATGATAGAGTCAGGGGAATTAACTTCAACTAAGAGGATTCGTTTTAGGAAATGTATTTGCACTATTTCTAGTGCATCTAAATAACGAGGACCCCAAACAGAGACACACATAACGCTTAACGCTACAGATTCAAACAATTTGATTCTAGGGTACCACATGTCAATTTTTGCCTTTCACATCACAGGACGGCTTGTTTACCTTTTTTGCAGTTACAGTTGACATTTCGTTGAATAAGCCGGAGGAAGTAAACGTTACGCCTAAATATGTATATGCATTACTCAATTCTATGGTCTCGTTGTTAAAATAAAATTTATAGTTTGGTTTTTGGAAACCACCTTTAGAAAACGCAACAATTTTTGTTTTTTTAAGATTGACAGTTAAACGATTAGTGTCCGTATAGTTTTCTAAAATTTTCATTTTCCTTGCAACATCAATTTCAGAATGAGCCAGGATAACGAGATCATCAGCATATTCGATATTTACACCTTGAGCTCCTTGAGTATAAAAGTAGTCTTCCAAATCGGCGATAAACAGTGCAAATAAAAGGGGACTCAGGGGTTCACCTTGTAGATCACCTAAAGTTAGATCGTATAATTTTGTCAAGCCAACAGAGTCTTTTATTTGAACAGTGGCTTGTGAATAAAGTGTTCTTATTAAGCGAATAATTTTTGAAGAAACTCCAAGATTAAATAGTTTCAGCCATAATAAATTATGATGTTCTGAATCAAAGGCTCTTTTGAAATCGACAAAAATTGAAAATACTTTTCGGTTTTTATATCTAATATGTAAATGAATAACAGAGCTCAAGGTGAAAACATTGTCAATACACCCTCGGCATGCACGAAAGCCAGACTGACACTCTGGCATAACTCCGCAGTTATCAACCCATTAAGTTAATCTGTTTAGAATAATAGTTGTGAAAATCTTAGTACAGCAATTTACCAAAGCCAAACCTCTATAATTATCAGGGGTATCAGATGGGCCTCCTTTATACAACATAGACAATAAAATGTTAGACTATGAATTGGGAATTATTGTGGTATATCAGTCTTCTTTTAGCTTAGGATGTATCTCTATTTCCTTCAATGTCCCAATAAATATCTTTAGCTTGTTTGACCAATCTTTTTTTGTATTAGAATTTTGTATGCGTTATTCAGCATCCTATTCAGCATCCCTGTAGTTCTTACAGTACAATGGGACACTAATCCCTTCTCCCTTATTAACGGTATCGTCCATATTTACTGAATAATATGAAATGGCAGCCATGCAATTTTATTCATTTTTGATTTGGTGTATTGGTGATACCATTAGACAAACTAGAATTGTCGTTATTGACATTGATTCATAATACATTCTGATCAGTGGATTAAAAATGTTGAAAACAAACAGATAAGTTTGTGTACAAAAAGAAAATACCAATACAACTAAAACCAATATTTACCTGAAGTGATGTTTGAGATTTGATAATGGAGCAAATTTCGCTATTTGTTGTGTCAATATAACGTCCGGACTTCTAAGAATGTTCCATATATTTACCTTCGGCTAAGTTTGTTTTCGTAAATATATCTGTACCGGGTGTCTGATTGAGAGAGGTAACTCTCCGAAACTATTTATCGTACAGCTTAGAGAAAAAAATCTGTATTACAAACTGGCATACGAGAAAAAGCACAAAAACATAATTTTTTTGTAAAAAATGTACCCCAAAATTTAAATATTCGTAATCATTAGATCATTTTACGTAAGTTTGCTCCAGTACTTTTTCCTCTATCTTGTAAAATAACTGGTAGGGGTGAGTGGGAGAGCTGACTCAATAAAACTGTTATAACTTTTGTTCCGCTTTATGGATAAATACTTTACTAAAATTAATGTCCACTTACCTTGTTGGTCGATAAGCAATATTCATCATTGATTTTGTACTTATATGATAAACATTGTTTTTTTGAAAATGCTTCTCACTTGCAAACTGATTTCTTGAATTTAGCAGTTATTTTTACTATTCTTCAAGTGTGGAAGGGATGGTAATACATCATACATAATTTGCCATTGTGTTAGATTTTGTTTCTCAATAAAAATATGATGTTTCTTCGTTTAATTCAACAACTTGTCTATTATTGAACAGCCATTTTAGAGATAATTAATAAGAGTGCGTATAGCGTCGACTCCAAACAACTAACGAATCCGACTGAGATTGGTAGTTTCGTGCTTTATCAGAGTAAGTTACAGGGTTGTACTGAGAAAGAAAGGTCAGGTAAATTTAATAAAATTTTAATAGGTAGAATTATATAAAAAAATGAAAAGATAATTTACTGTATTAAATACTTCATATTTATTTTATTTTTAAATAAATATTGGCGCCCAACTATACAATACAATAAAATCACAATTTCAATAATCAATTTAATAAATGAAAAAATAATTAACCCCATTACCCCATACACACGTAACAATATACTAGATATCATTTTAGATTTACTGACTACAAAATGAGATTATTTTAATTGTTAAATACTAACACGTTTGTTTACAGGAAAATATTTTCTACGTCGTCGTCCTCATCAGCAGAATCGCAGGAATAATTCTCTTCGGCCCATTTTAAAACAGTTTCTTCGAAATCTGGGTCGGTATACCTCACCCTTTTTGAAGAATCAGGTAGATTGTTGTCACCCATATCGAAATTAAAATCACACTTACACAGACCTTACGTCTCACAGACACCAGCCAATATAAAATCGCTCGTGAAAAATTCAAAACCGCACCAATCAACCACAGACGAAAAACGGACGGTTTATTACTGAACCTGTCGAAGGTACATAGATAAAATAGCTCTCCACCAGATTCAATTTCTAAAACCACCAGAAAACCACTAACAAAAATCGGTCCTACTCCAAAAATGAGTAAAAATCGCTAAAATTTCCACTAAACAAGTTTTTGGTTTTTACAAATAAAAAAATTAGTTATATTAGTAAAAAATTTTCTTTATTATTACGTAATAAAATATTTAAAATCAGTAAATCAACATACTTAAAATATTAGTAGTAAACAAGGATGTATTATGGTAGTAAATCAACAAGTCAAAATGTGGAACATAAAAATTATTCAATAACTATATAAAAAAGTAATATTCTAAAATTCGTCTTCTTCAGATGAATTTGGGTTCATCGCAATTCAGTGTTGCCTACACAGTAAAAGTAAATACTCCGGAAAATTAAATGAAGTTTCAGTAATTGAAACTGAATTCTACTAAAACACCACCAGCCACTAAAAGCAATATTTCACCACTAATAGGGGGGTCGAAACCACCAGTTTTAGTGGAAAATCCACTAAGTTGGTAACACTGCGTATCCGCGTAGATACTCGGGAAGGGGAGTACTTGAACAAAACTAGGGCAGAGGTGTCTCACAGACGTGTCGTCTGAAGTTACGGGTAATCTTTACGTGGTAGAAAAGACAGCAGCTGCTATTTCAGCCCTGGGATTACTGTCAATTCTCGTATCTTCGCTTAGAAAATAGATATTGAGATCCGGAGTTTACCATTTTTTAAAAATTCCATCATCTTTCAAGTAAATGATATAAAAATAGAACATCGCATTCGAAGATTCCCAAAAAAAGTTTAAAAGTTCAATCACCGCTACCTAGCGACCGTTAAAACCACTTGAATGAAACGATGATATAATATTTTATTAGGCATTGAATTCCCTTTAAAATGATACTAAGTTTGTCAAAATCCATAAAGCGAAACAAAAGTTATAACAGTTTTATTGAGTCCTCTTTCCCACTTACCCCTACCAGTTATTTTACAAGATAGAGGAAAAAGTACTGGAGCAAACTTACGTAAAATGATCTAAAGATTACGAATATTTGAATTTTGTGATACTATAACGGTAAATTTATTATAAAAAAAATGATGTTTTTGTGTTATTATTGTGAACTACGCCATCTAGCGGGGGAGTAGAAAACTTGAAAATAATTTCCAGCAGTTTATCGTATGCGAGTTTGTCATACGATCAATAGTTTCTGAGATACAGGGGGTTACCACTCTTAATCAGACACCTGGTACAATATATTGTGGAGAATAGCAACCATAGGAAATTTCTGTACTCGTTTTAGAAGGCAGCTGAGACTTGGGTTTATTCAATGTCGTTCCCTGATTTTACTGTTGATTACATATTAAAATAGGTCGTATAATTTGAACGTTGGTTCTTCATAAACCAAATGTAATATGGACCTGGAGCTTTACACTAATGTTAAAAAATAATTGGATTAACTTCATTTTAATAATTAATTGGATTAACTCAATTATTCAGTTGAATATGAACATGGAAAATACGAACGAAACATTGAAAATACATAAATATAATTGAAATAGCATACAGTTGAGTGATTAACGAAGAGTAGAAAACCAGGAAAATTCGAAAGGTTAAAAGTAAAATCTAATTCTAAATTATGTAATTAATAATTGAAACATAATTAACAAATGAGCAAATAGTTAGATATTTTCGTTATTGGATGTTACTTATGAATGAATTTTATTTATAAGTTTTAAGTGACAAAATTTTCAGTTGGAATCGAACTGTATTGAAGAATTAAAGTTCAAATGAGCCTCATATTTTAATTAACTAAATAGATGTTTAGTCATCAAATTCGCCTTTCAGACAGATGCTGATTAATCATTCATAATACTGATGATTGGATTAATATTTCGAACGAAACTTTTCCTTTTTTATAGAAGAAATATTACTGGAGTAATGGTAAAGATTGTTCGAAGCTTTTGTTACGTTATGATGGAAGTTCGATGTGATTAATATCATTAATTGATGAATTTTTGTCAGGAATCTCGTTCTTTAGAAGTTATATATTAAGGTTTTGATCGTCATTTTCCACCCGGATATTCATAATATTCTGTATTTTATTTTAAATCATTTCTTATGAGGTCTATAAAGAGGAATTGTATAATGGTATATTAGATAACTAGAGTTGTAATAAGCTTACAACTCAAGTTGTGTACTATACTTTTTCTACGATTATTTTCATTTATAAAAATAAGAAGCCTAACAAAGTAACTTTTATTATTATAATAATTAATTGTGTAATTTTGGCAATTATTTATAACTAAATCCTCTTCTGCATTAATCCATAAAAACAAAAATAGGCCATAAAAATTAAAAGTCGATCGTCGTTTGTTTTGATTCATTTGGGTTGAATATTATATAAACAATATTAATTAAAAATAAATTATACAATGTATCCCCAATAATTTTATGTCTTCATTACCACAAAATGAATTTTGTTTGGATTAGTAAAACATTATTACTAAATGCGCCTTTCAGTAACAAGCTAGAAACTAGAAACTTAAAAAAATTTATTATTCTTCAATGTAAAAGGGTTTCTCTTTAATAATGGATATTCGACTAATTCGAATATTCGAATAAAATATCAAACGACTAATCGAATACCTAAATTTTAAAGATTCCAAGCCCTAGTTTATCGTAAAGCATAGTTTTTCAAGCGGGGGGTCGAGTTTGTTTTTAAAGGGGGTCGCAGTCTGTTGAAAACTACATATAGGTATAAAAGATTCGTTTATTGAAGGAATGGATTTTAGTGTGAGTGAGATAAGATAGTTGTGGTATGTACTTGCTTCCCTGTCATTTACTACTTTCCTAAAAATGTAAATAACAATGAAGCTCGGCCTCGCCAGGGTTGCCAGTTCGATTTTTATTTCATCAGTAAATACCTTGTAAAAAATTCAGAACATTTATTTTATGCTATACAGATTTAAGGAAAGGATAATACAATAAATGTAAAAAAATATGTATTTTTATACAAAAAAAAATTAATCTATTCCCAACAAAATAGTGACGGGGTCGCAAGACTTTTTACTTAACTTTTTGGCCTTTTCGTGGGTCGCTACATAAAAATGGTTGAGAAACGATGTCGTAAAGTGATTTTTGTTGTATTACAATGTGGCGTCCTTTGGCTTGTGCCGATAATTAGAAATCTTGTAGTGACATTTACATCCTGATGCTAAAAAGTAATAACAAATGTTTACGAATCATTGCTGGCAAGAAATTTTAATTTAAGCGATACTTTAGCTGAGACATTCACAAAGACGCCAATATCTTCAATAAAGGATATAATACAAAAACCTATCGTTCACAGAAAAAGGCGAAGTGATTTTGGTACATTCCAAACTGACCAATAATAAAACAGACATTTCCTGTAGCATTTTAAGTCTAAGAATATCAAACAATTAATAAACGGCAAATTATAATGATATCTCAACGTTTGCATGAATGGCGTCAAATTTATTTAACAGCTATAAACATTATAGAGAACAACATCGACCATTTGTTCCCCTTGACGAAACATCAGGGTTGGGCTGATTAAAATCAAGTGATTAAAATCACGATTAAAATCATGATTTAAATCGCTTGATTTTTAAAATTAAAATCATGATTTAAATCAATTTTTTTCTTTTTTATTCAGAACCACATAACAACATAATATAAAAGTTTTCTCAAAAATCAAAAGAAGTATCTGCTTTTAGCAAAAACAACAAAAAAGAAGTACATAATTCCAAATTTTTAAACTAAACGTAACGCCTAAATTATATTACTGTATATTTTCAGTCTATTCATTTTCGTTATACAATTTAAACAAAAACACGAGTTTTCCTCCTTTTTCTATGCTTTTTGTATTATAATTTTTAGACTTATACATTAAAATAATTAACAATAATTTCAAAGAATCAAAATGTTCAAATCTTATATTCAAATTTAAAAAATCAAAAAAATCAAATAAATCGTGATTTAAAAAAAAAATCAATGGTTTTTGATTTTTTTAATAAAAATCAGATTTTGCCCCACCCTGCGAAACATGGTTCGATACACAAGACACTGCACGAAAAAGGATTATTTGCTAATAAATGAAAACATATATTTTTTAATATTATATATTTTAATTAGTTTTAACCTTTTTTAATTCGACTCTGTAACCATTTATTGTGTTTTAAAGATTATCGGGCCTACACAATGAGTCTCAAGTGGATAGGTTATTGATGGCAGTAGAAGCCAACGATAAATTTTAAACCAAACATGAATGTATTTCTACAAATATCTACATAAAAATTGCAGCTATAAACATGCACTGTGTCGTTTGTGCATGTTTCATTGTGTTCCTTGCCTAACACACGGGAAACAGCTCGAGAGGCGAAGTTCGCGAGCGTTTTTCTTGATGTTTATCTCCTGGTAGGCTGAAACATTGTCGACCTCATTCCAAATTATATCTATGAAATATTAGATTTTAAGTTATCTATTATTCCATCAGATAGTTTAACATTTAATGTTGGTTTCTTAATTAATTAATATTAAGTTACAATTAAGGTGGATTCACGCAACATCAACTAAAGTAAAATGAATTTAAGATTAAAATTTAATTTAAACTAAAAATATTCAGCTGTTCATGCCACATAAATGAAGAATAATTTTTAATAAATATGTACGCAATCGTCTAAAAAACCTCTAGCGATCGACTTTTTGAGCATCCCTGTAGTGCGCTGTATTTTACTTAAAATTTTAAATTTTACTTATTAGTCAATGAAGAAAGAATAGTCTGCTCACAAATCTTCCTTTATATATTTTTTTGTTGTCTACATGTTTTTATAAGTATACCTACCTCCTTTCATTTCTTGTCAACTTATTGTTATTGGTGTATTCGTCGAGGGAGATTTACTATCTCTAATTATTTGTGTGACCGCAACTATTGACTAGAGAATTAATTACATATTGTGTGCTTCGTTAAGTGGTTTCTGGTGTTTGCCATATATAGAGGAAACAGTTTCTACGTGGCCGTGGGTCTATGGGAGACCGGAATTGAATATGATTTAATCATAGTCGAGGATTACATAGAGGAGAAGCGTAAATTTCATGTGTTGATTAATTATGGAAAATACAGGTGTTATCTTACAAATTTTATAATACGTTTGAAAATAAAAGTTTAATGTTTTATTTTTGTTCGAATTTCAACTACTTCTGGGACCCAATTCTGATTTGGCGATAGTCGGAAAAAATCGAATGAAATCGAGTATTTGTATTCTTGAAATCGGTATGCGACTTTTGTTATGCGAATTTGACATCGAATGGGTCGAGCTAGGCGAATTTGATTTTCCGTATACGAATTGAGATATTCTATAACCTCTAACCACACTTTTGCAGATGTTTGTTTATTTTTACTCGCTTTCTTTTGTATACTTTTGAGTTTTGGTAGACATATATACTTGTGAAAAATTTACAAATATCTCGGTTTATGTGGAAAAATGGTTTTGGGATGAATATCAGTGAGCAGTGAATGAATACTTTCTTTTGGTAACGAACAACGAACTAAAACTTACTATGTTCATATTTTCTACTTGTGATTTATTGGTAGGTATTTTTGATGGCAAAGTTGGAGGATTTGTTCCTTTTGGGGGCGATTGGAGCATTGGAAGAAGCCGAAATTGATGGCAATAATCGTCGTATAGTATTTCAGCATAGGGAAGTTTAAATTGCACTAACACTTTTCTCTGTTACTCATAGTTTTCTTAAGTGCACGATCCATGGTTAAACATATATTAAGTATGATTGAGTATAAATTAAAGAAAAAAGCAAAAAAAAGGAAATAAAATTAATATCGTTCTACGTTTGGGAAATAAATTTCGGTTTATTTTGTAAGCAAGCTCTTGTTTTTTGACACATTTTACATTTGTTTTGGCACACGTACAAAAAAGTAGAAAATATGCTGAGAAAATTATCCGCTGGGATATTACCGAAAAAAGAAGAAAACAGAAGTTCTCAAATTGTTTATTCGAATAAAACTTCCGTATACGGACGTATATTAAGCTGCGGCAGCCATTTCATAGGGCACGATCCGGACTGGGCCCATAATTTGTTGCCCAAATAGTTATTTGTGTATTTAGAGCGTAAAGTAACAGATTGCCGTTTGAGAAAGAATATTGCCGCGCGACGCGGAGCGAAGCGCGGCGATCTTTCGAAAGCGGCAATTTTACTTTACGCTCGAAAAACACATATTTTTTCTACAGTCGCCCTTTTAATAATTAAAACAGTTTTTTATATTATCTTGGGTTATAACAAGTGTGCTAGAATAATCGTCATCTTCGCTATTCATCATGATTAACCTTAAAAAGATCTACTGACTAGGGATGTTGAAAAATAATCGATTTTTATATAAATCGATTATTATTTTTAGTAATCGATTTTTATAGTTGTATTAATCTAATTTTAGTTAATCGATTTTATAAATTACGTGTTTAAATCGATTTTCGGAAACGGCTCGTATTATTTATTGACTATTTTTAAAAAATCTTTTGACTTTATTCTTTTGACGATTATTGACCATTTCTCAAAATTTTGACAATTATTGACCATTTTTCAAAATTTTAACAATTATTGACCATTTTTGACAATTATTGACCATTTTGACTGTTTTTCAAAATTAGTGACCGTTTTTCCAAATTTTTGATAAGTTTTGACCATTTTGACTGTTTTTCAAAATTAGTGACCATTTTTCGAAATTTTTGATAAGTTTTGACCATTTTTCAAAATGATGACAATTTTTAACCATTTTTGACAGTAATTGTCCATTTTTAACAGTTTTTAAAAATAATTGACAATTTTTAACCATTTTTGACAATTTTTCAAAATTTTAGACCATTTTTCAAAATTTTAGACCATTTTTCAAAATTATTGACCATTTTTGACCATATTCCAAAATTTTTGAAAATTTTTCAAAAACTAACAATTTTTGACAATTATCATTTATTCTTCAAAATTTTGACAATTTTTAATAAGAATTGTCCATTTTTGACAGTTTTTGATAGTTTTTGACAATTATTGACCATTTTTGACCATTTTTCAATATTTTTTTTAAAAATTTCACAATTGACCATTTTTGAAAATGTTTGACCATTTTTCAAAATTTTTGACAATTATCGACCATTTTTGTCAATTATTGACCATTTTTGACAATTTTTGAAAATTTTTGACCATTTTTCAAAATTTTAACAATAATTGACAATTTTTGTCAGTTTTTGACAGTTATTGACCATTTTTGACCATATTTCAAAATTTTTGACCATTTTTCAAAATTATTGATTGATTGATTTTTGATAGTTTTTAACAATTATTGGCCATTTTTGACAATTTTTCAAAAATTTTAACAATTTTGATAGTTTTTGACAATTATCGACCATTTTTCAAAATTTTAACAATTGTTGACAATTACTGACAATAATTGTCCATTTTTGACAGTTTTTAAAAATAATTGACAATTTTTAACCATTTTTGATAGTTTTTGACCATTTTGACAATTTTTCAAAATTTTAGACCATTTTTGACCATATTTCAAAAATTTTGACATTATTTAACAATAATTGTCAATTTTAGACAATTATTGGCCATTTTTGACAATTTTTCAAAATTTTTAACAATTTTTCAGAATTTTTGACCATTTTTGATAGTTTTTGACAATTATCGACCATTTTTCAAAATTTTAACAATTTTTGACAATTATTGACCAAATTTGACAATAATGGTCCATTTTTGTCAGTTTTTGACAATTTTTGATCATTTTTTAATAGTTTTTGACAATTATTGACCATTTTTGACAATTTTTGACGATTTTTAAATTTTTTTTTAAAATTTTTGACAATTATCGACCATTTTTTAAAATTTTAACAATTATTGACCATATTTGACAGTTTTTGAAAAAAATTGTCCATTTTTAACAGTTTTTGACAATAATTGACAATTATTTTTGACCATATTTCAAAATTTTTGACAATTTTCATATAATTTTATTTGATTTTTAATCTGATAAATTGTTAAATATTCACCAATTGAGTTAATTCGGAGGGCGTTAAACAAGCGTCAAGCCTGGGCCTGGGGCCTCGAGTATCTCGATAACGGCTCAAGCAACAAAATTAATTTTTGGGCAACAAATTAGCAACAAATTATGGGCCCAGTTCGGATCGTGCCCTATGAAATGGCTGCCGCAGTTTAATATACGTCGTATACAGAAATTTTTCCGCATACCATCCAAGAATTATGATTGTCGTTCGTATTCGAATCTGTCGTTCGAATTTAATTCGTATGCTACTGACATCCGTATAAGTTCAAGAATTGAGTCCCTAGACTATTTTTTTTATTCTTTATCGTCTCTGAACTGAAAGATGTAAATTATCATGGTTTTTTCATTTTTAGTCATGGTTGCTCTAAAAAATTGATTGAAAGTACATTTCTTTAGCCATATTGAGAGGTTTTTGGTAGGGGCAAAACTTATGGGTTGGTGACGTCACCAACATCGCGTCACCGATATGCTAATGTGGCATTCTGCGCCTCGACTATATCATGTGCGTGTTGGATTCTTTTCGATGGGTAACGATAAAGGGATTGATTTATTTGAGAACATTTCCATTTACCATGGGCGTACGATAACATGTTTTGGGAAGGGTTAATTTACTTGAAAAAAATTTCATTTACTTACGATGAAATTATTATGAAAGTTTAATTTATTCGTAAAAGTTTCTAAATTTCTAATAATTTTAAAGAGAGTTAATTTATTTGCAGAATTCACCATTTATCAAGACATTTACCGAATACATATCTTTAAAGGGTATTCTAGATATTTATTGCCTTGAAAAATACTAAAATCAGATTATTTGGATGTGAATAATGAAATAATTTTTAAAAAAAATTGTAAATTTATTTTTTTCTTGCATTTGGAATAATTTTGTTCTATTATATATTTTTATAGCATATTTATCGCTCTTACTTATTTTCATTTTTGTTTTTCAGGGGCCACCGCAACCAGGTCAACCATTTAAATTTACAGTTGGAGAATCGTGCGATAGGATAAAAGAAGAATTCAGTTTTCTTCAAGCACAGTACCATAAGTAAGTTGTCTATACTAATATTATAAAGAGTAAAAATGAGTATGTATTTATGTATGTTTGTTTGTGTTTGATGTATAAACTCAAAAACTACTCAACATATTGTAATGTTTTTCTTATTTATTTAAATAGTTTTTACCGGTGGGATAAAATTATACACACTATGGCTAATTACTATTTATTTATTTAAAGGAACACACACTGTATTGAACTTAATATATATATATATATATTATATATTGTGGCTTTTTAGAGAAAAATACCTATTTTCAAAGTACACACTTTATTTTGTTTAGCTTTCGTTGCACTTCGTCAACTTCATCAGAACAAAATCCGTGATTAAAAAATAATATCAAAAATCTTCATCATAATAAAAAATACAGAATAATTTTATAGAAAACACGTTCAAATTTTGATTATTTTACCAAACTAATGTCAAACGTCAAAATAACGTTAAAAATTGAAAGTGACAAATGAAAAGTTTTAAATTTGTGTTGGTAAATAGCAATTTTAAAGGTGGTATCTTGTATTGAATTGTCCGGTAGTTCATTGATTGATCGGAGCTAATGTGTCAATGTTTTGACTGGTATTTCTTACGGAATTATAATTATGTTTCTTCTTTTTTAGTTGCAAGTCTAAGTCTATCAGGTTTGAGTAAATTAAATTTAGTCCGTCAGTGTCTGTTTTGGTATTCATGGGATGTTTTTCTTGAGATATTCTAGCCATTTCAGTAAAAAGTCGTTCTGTATAATTTTTACATTTGTCAAGTATTTCAGTATTCTCAAAGTCTATACTATGTCCGGTGTTATGGGTATTGTATCGGTTCACATATCGTTTGCAATCACTTTTATGTGAAGTTATACGGTCTTTGAGATGTCTTGAAGTATGTCCTATGTAATTTTGTTCGCAATCTTTACAAGGAATTTTGTATATGATATTAGAATGTTGTTCTTTTTTAATTTTATCTTTCAATTTAGAAAAAACATTAGCTACCTTCTTAATTGGTTTGTTTGCGATTCTTATGTTATTAACGTCTTTATATATATATATATATATATATATATATATATATATATATACATATATATATATATATATATACATATATATATATATACATATATATACTTTACTTAATGTCTACTAATTTATTTACACTCGGTATATTAGTTCTAATTTATTTTTACCGCTTGGCTATTACACTATTTATCCGCTCTATTTAATCACTGTCCGATTACTAAGAACTTCTGTGAACTAACTCTTTACTGTCCATTTCTCTAATTCTCTCGAACTAACTAACTAACTGTTTACGCACTCGAGAACCCGCGTATATATAGTCCTTATCGGTTCTGGAAAGTTCTAGTATTTTATGACGCTCCTCATATGCGTAAATACTGCAATAGAGCAGAAGGTTCTAGAAAGCGCATTCGCCAAAATTTATAATCGATGGACAGGACCGGCTTTGAGTTGGTGACTTTTATTCTCAACAAAACTAGGTATCCTTATGAAAATCACAATAATGTAACCCAAGGTATAAAAAATTTGCCTATAAAAGTCATTATTTGACGAGAACTATTGATAATAAATAATAGTTATTTATATACCAAGGACGAAAAACTGTCTATTATAGTCGAGTCTGCAAATTGATAGACGAGACAATAGACAGCGCTGCATCGAGGTGCATATTACATTTTTTCGTCGATCTTTACAAAAAAATTTCTAATTTCCGAATGAAAAATCGACTATTTTTGAAGGCAAGTACTTTTCGTCCGCTGTACAAAAGAAAAAGTTTCATCTGGGACATCACGAAGAAATCTGTTTATTTCATTTCGACTGAATACTCTAGATTTCTTCGGTTTGTACCCAACGCTTTGTTTTTTCAAAAATGCAATAAGTTTCGGATATTTGGATATGTTAACGTTTTATAGTACATTTAAAAACCAGGAGGAGTAATTTCACAAGCCTTACCCACACCACTAAAAGTTACTAGATTAGTTACTAAAGAGCGTGTACCGAAATAGTCGTGTTCAAAACCTATGAAATATGCCTTGATTGACTTGACGCGGAAACTAGCCAATCATAGATAGCCCTTATGTACTGAAAATGATTCTTAAGATGTCGGGTTGAGATAAGATGTAAACAATCGCAGAAATTCAACAAACAGGAATTCTAAAAAAAATTGTTTTAACGAAATAGAGTGGAAAACTAAGTAAAAATGATGAAATAACAAGGGAACGAAGGCGATGATAAAAACAAATATATCATATATGTCAGGTCAGAACTGTCAATTATCACGAGATGTCAATGCTAAAAAGTGCTGTTTGAAACTGGGTGAAATCTGACTAATCGGAGATCTACAGAATTGCCAACTTGAATTCAAATTACTCCTCCTGTTTTTTAAATGAACTATAGCGGACGAAAAGTACTTAACCTCGAAAATATACGATTTTTTATTGCGAAATTAGTAAGTAAAATGTCATTTTTTGTAAAGGTCGATGAAAAAATGATGTACTACACATGTTTGTGGTACTCATTATTAGCGACAAAACAGTCCGCGGGGCTATATGTCTAACTATTATAGTTAAGTCAAAATAAACCTCTTTACCAAGCTTTTATTAGCGACGCCGGTATGTATGTAATGTAACGGAATCTTCAAAGATAATTACTGAGGAATTGACAGAGTTGACAAGGCTGACGACTTTCTTTGCCGGACGGCATAGGAATACTACTGAATTTTTATAAGGGGCTATTTGTAAAAGTTCCTTTTATCATAGGCGTACGAGAAATTATTTAAAGGGGATTAATTTATTTGTAAAATTGTCTATATAATTTCCATCCTTCATAGGCGCAAGATAACATTTTTATAAAGGTTCAATTTATTCGTAGAAATTTCCTTCTATCATAAGCTTGCAATACAATTTATGAGGGGGTTTATTTATTAGTAAAAATTTCCATTTACCATGGGCTGCAAGCATACCACTGCATGTCCGTACCATCGTATTATTTGTGTTCCCGGGATGGTATATTTCAATACCAAATTCATTAGTGGTCTATACTCATTGGCTTTGATCTTTTTAGAGCCCAATATTTTTATTGAAAAGCAGGAGTCTTTGTTATGCACATTGTTTCACTTCCGTATGTAACTATTGGTCTAATGGAGTACATTTTAATCTTGGTAATTTTACTTAGTATTTTGCTAGTTAACAGCTTGTTGTAATGGAAGGAAGTTCAGCGCTCTGAGATTTCTCTACTCCTTGAGTTTTGTTCAATATTTCCGCTGCAGTTACCCCTATTTTTAACCTATATTTTGCGCTGTCTTCCATTTGTTGAGTTACCCTATGTTCCTTTGTCTATTTCCGTGAAATCTCTTTTTTTGTAGTTTTATTTTAACGATTGCGTTAGCACCACTATAAGATCTTATATCATGCACTGTCTGTCCTCTTCCACTTTTTTTGTAATCATTATGTGATATAAGCGATTTCCTGTTGTTCTTCCTGGAATCATCTATGTTAGCTTGAGTTTAAATTTGGTACTGACTATCTATATGCTTATATTTCTTATTTATGACCAATCCTTGCTTTTGTTCTCCCACATAAAACAATGTAAACACCTCTATTTTGTACTCCTTCATTTCTTTGGCAACTTCCCCCATTTATATTTCGCGTTCCAATTTATATTCGGTTTTTTCTTTTACTTCCGGTTTTCTGCCTTGTCGTCATCGTTTTTCTCTCTTATCTTGCCTTTCTTTGCTACTTTTTTATATTTTTTTATTACCTAATATGTACAGTGTTCAAATTTCATTTACACCCTGTCAAAACGTTATCCCCACCTGACGTTTTGCGTTCGCATTGGTGATCCATTGCACTCGCCTCCCAACTATTTTTATCCACCAATACGAATTCAAAACGTCTGCCCCTAGAGCCTTTGAATGGTTGGGAGCGTATTTTTCTGTTAAACATTTTAGATTTTTGAATCTTATAAGCTGGAAGATTAGGGCAACCCCATAGTGCCTAGGCCTCATTAGGCCCTTTGTGCATCCTCCAGGAAGTCCCTCTTTTTGGATACTAATACATTATTCGTGAGTTCCGTTGAACTTGTTTTTTGCCTTATCGAATTTTGTAATTACGCAACTCTTTGCGGACGTACTAATAAAGCTGAACCATGCTATGGAACGTGATATCCTGAAATATATAATGCCGTACGTGTCAATGTTCATCCTTTTATTATAAAGAACTGCAAATAGTAATTCAATATGCAAAGTATAGCACTTCAACGTGACAAATATTTTATTACAATTACTTATTTCATTTTTCTTTTTTATAATTCTATGCTCGACGCATAACCTTTTATAAAATCACAAAATTGAAAGAATTTGATGACATAATAAATAAAACAAAACGGTTCAATAAAACGCAAAAAGTCAAACCACTAAATGTATAATTTAACTCAAACAAAGGAGTGTGTGCAAGTAGTTTCGGTAAATACTTACCATCATCAGGATGTTTGTATGTACACTGGGGTAACATTCACTAAGACCTAAGAGATTTATTGTGCAACCTCTCCTCTACTTAGTTCCTGAGGAAAGTATCAGTAGTTTCTTTAAACCTATTTCCTGAAGGAATTTTAGGATATTCGGAGGCTTCTGTTTAGGTAAGTGTCTTTTTTCTATTCAGTAGGTTCCTAGGATTTTGTATTGCTATGCATCCCGCAAGTATGTTATTCCATTTCACAGAATCTACATTCTTCTTATTCCACTAGTTTGAGCTTTTTCAGGTGCCCTTTCAGACGATAGTGTTCTGTCAGGACACCTGTCAAAGCTCTTACTGCAGTTTTACTCTGGCTAAGGGCATTCATTTGATCTCACCTGGTTGTAGTTTTCCCGGAGTATATTTGATTGTCTTAGTCCTAGTAGATGTTTGCAATGATCAGACCTTCTCTTCTTTTTGGCTTTGCCTATTTCTTCCAATATTACAATGGAGCTGCTACCGCAAAAAGCGTTCCGGCCTCCCAAAGGGTGTTTTAGCCCTCTCTCTGCTAGTTTATCTGTTATTTTATTTCCTTCTATTCCAGTCTATCCTGAAACCCACGCTACGGTTCTCGCCTGGTTTATTGAGTTTTCCTAGGCATTCTCATACCATTTTAGAACTGATTACGCAAGAACTTAGTACTTTAATGGCTGCTTGATGATAACCCTTTGCCTTCTATATCTTTCCTATAGTTTGAATTTCCGCTTGAAAGATACTTGAGGCTTTTCCCAAGCTTTCGAAGTGTTTGGTTCCTCGCCCCTACACTCCTTTCCTAGTCCTTTCTATTGCTTTTGAGTCGTCTGTTTACTATTGAATGGCACTATTTCCGCCTGGTAATGGTGTTGGGATCCCATTCCTTCCTGTTACTGAACTCCGTATATAATTTCTTTGAAAAGTTTTTCATAATACCATTCTGTGGAATGTCCCAATAAAATATTCAACACCAATGTGGTCAATTACACTTTGACCAAGGTTCAGAAATCATCACAGGGAAACCGTATCGTTGAAAAACACTGGGTAGGGAAGCTATCAGTTTTGCCTCTGTCTTCATATTTTCATTATAAGTTAGACGTAAAACCATTTGTTTTAAAAGTATTAAATCGTGATTATGGCAAATTCATATTAACTGGCGATGGCTGAGATAGTAAAGGTACAACCCGCAATTTCATCATCAAGATAATCTCTTCGAATAGTTTCTATTAGAAAATTTTCATACGAAAGTTTGCTATTGATTCGAAAATTACACTACTGTGCCTTTTCACAGCAGATGTAGCTAGTCACTATCAACCAAGGAAACATGGGAATAAATAACACTGTTAACATCAGTCAACATTCTTCTCGGCGATGTCATTAACTATCAAGATATTTAGACTAGTTGACAAGTTGAGAGAAAGTTGCCTGCTTTTCGCGGAGAATGTATAAAAAACTACGTGCTGTAACTTACAAAGTATGAACTTTATATAATATACTATTGAAAATATTTTACCAAAGTGAAGTTACGGTATTCCCGATGAAGTATTGCGAAAATACTTGAAATTGTAATTGTGCTAATATTAATAGCGACAATGAATAAAAAATATAAAAACAATACGTATCTTTTTCTTTAAACTGTTGTGGTTCAACACAATTTGACCCTGAAATTGTGAGGTTATCGTTATTTTTTTGTTGTTTTCTAAATAATTTTATTGACGTTATTGACGTACATACATTTTTTGATGTGATAAAAATGTATTTCACTTATTCACAGAACCGTAATCAGAACGTACAAATTTTAGAAAATGTAAATTATGTGGGACACTAAAAGTAATAGGTTAAACTTTAAATACATATGAACAAAGTCACACTATTAGTAAATCAACACAATAATAATTGAAGAAAAATCAAACAAGAGCTCTCTCAAATCGACGTATAGTCCAGTCATTGGTGATTTTTACCTGGAAATAAGTCCGGAAGTTTTGAAACTTTGCAGGTTTGTAGGTTTGGATGTCCAGAACTAAAATTCACAAAATGCACAATCCGAGACATGCCGCCGGCTTGTCAAGATGGCGCCCAAAAATAATTTTTTCCATTAATCTCCAAAACTGTGCGTTTTTCGAAAAAATATGTTGAGAGAAAAATTGAAGAGGAATAAATTTCCTACAAGAAATGTTCTTAGCATATTTTTGCTAAAGTAAACCGTTAAGGCTCATATACCCTCGCCAAATTAATAGTTTTCTGTAGAGGCGAATTGCGGAAATAATATGTGTAGTAGGGGTCCTCAAATCTAATATTTTAGGACTAAATATTTATTACGAAACAGTGGCATATCTTTTATTCAATTAATCGATTAATTCATTAATTAATCCATGTTAACAATTTATGATCAATTAATTTCGATTTAAAATGCTGTACTTGTTTCCACACCACCCAAGAGGTAAAGTACACGGTGCGGTTTTTTTAACGTGGTTTCCCCTTGTAGGCCTAATCCACTTAGGTACTAAAATTATCTTTGGCAAAGGCCAGACGGACCTGGCTCGTTGATTTCCATATCTTCAACGGGGAAAATGGTTACGTCAGCTTCAGAATCGATATCAATTTCCTTCAACTCGTCGGATTCTCCTTCTACAGTCGATAAAGAATCATCAAGCAGCGAATGGAGGTCTTCTTCATCGGATTCGTCCAGAGTCACATGGCTGATATTTTCACAAGTCTTCCCATTGCAGACACCGCAAATCATTGAACATCTCAATCCTGCTTTCCTGCATCCGCAGGCTCTACCGCAAGCCGCCTTGCACTTACAAAATAAAAAAGCAAGTAGTGCTTTGGAAGCAGGATCTTTTAAAGTAGTTACTGGAGTTAGGCCAGTTTGTGTTTTATTCCAACCCCATTCTTCAACTACTTTCGGACAGCCACATCATAGTTGAACCTGATAGTATGTTCCTCAATGAATGTTGTCGTGCAGCTGCGTTTGTCGGTGGTAAGGATGCCAAATTAAATTTACTTTTTGTTACCGACTTCACAAAACACTGGTATCGATATTTATCAAGATTGATATTTGTGTCTTTAGATCCATAGAGTGCAAGGAGAAATTTCTCACCGGCAAAGGCAATTTGATCAGCGTTGGCATGTTTATTTTTAAAAACTTGAATATGATCTTGTAACTTTTCATGTTTTCCTAATGTTGTTAAAAACTTCATCTTTCTTTGGTTAAATAAGGCCGACGTCGTATCACACCCACTTATTGCGCGAAGGAACAAGATGTTATCCTTCACTACTTCGGTTCCTTTGAAACTTTGCGACGAATAAATATTTTGGGCCGTTTTTCCTCTCCCAGGCTTTAGGAGGTAAACATTATCATGAGTCTTGCACAGTGCTGTCAACAGAACAATGAGGTCGACATCCTCCCCAACAACAATGGCGTATTCATATGAAGATGACATCTTGATAGCTGTATTTATTATCAATGTGTCTGCATCTTATGTAGCCTGAATTACGGTGAACTTCGCTTCTTCAAATTTCCGTTTCAAGATGGATATAAAGCGATCTTTGTTGACATCATTTGACATCTGCACCTATGCTAGGAATGTGCCTGTTAGTCATCAAGCTATGAATATAACGAGAATCCAATTGAATAGCCCGTTTTATTATAAAAGATAAATTTTTACGCATATATGGAGATAGTTAGGGGCAGTTTATAGAAATTAACAGACTATGTTGTCATTCAATCAGCTCTTGAGCCTAAACGGCTCACTTTAGCATAAAAATATCCTAGGAACATTTCTTGTAGGAAATTTCTTCCTCTTCAATTTTGCTCTCAACATATTTTTTCGAAAAACGCACAGTTTCGGAGATTAATGTAAAAAACTATTTTTGGGCGCCATCTTGACAAGATGGCGCCGCCGGCGGCATGTCATTCTTCAAAAATTCTTCCCATCTACTTGAATTTCTATAAAAATACTATATTTCTTCCTCCGATTTTCTTGTCAGTTTTGATATTATATCCTTATTC
This sequence comes from Lochmaea crataegi, assembly GCA_947563755.1. NCBI lineage: Eukaryota > Metazoa > Arthropoda > Insecta > Coleoptera > Chrysomelidae > Lochmaea > Lochmaea crataegi. The sequence goes on from OX387424.1 coordinate 36,829,693, forward strand.
ACTAATATATCCATTACCGAGACATTAGCCTAATTGGATACAACAAATCAATTTCCGCAAGATACCCTCTTCCTCATGAAACATTGTATGTCTAATAGATACTTCGCATTTCAAAACTTTAGGCAAGTGAAGGGAGCCCCAATAGGATCTCCTCTCACCAGTCATCGCCGACATTTTCATCGACAATTTTGAACAAATCGTCCTTAATTCTTCTGAACTGAAGCCCTCCTGTTTATTACCTACGTTACGTCTATGACACCTTAGTTATCAGGCCTCATGGAAGGGAGACATAATCCTAATCCATCCATCTGAACGGTATATATTCTACTTGGTATACAATTCAAAAATCGAGGAAGGTGTAGGAGCAGGAATATATAGCCAAGCCGAAGACAAGGAGTCTAACTTTGCTTAGGCAAACGTGTCACGATATTCCAGGCAGAAGTTGCAGCAATACAGCACTGTGCAGGAGAGCTATTAAGGCAAGAGTTTGAGGAAAAGGCCATTACCATATACCCCGACAGACAAGCGGCAATAAAAGCAATCAGTACCATGCAGATAAATTCCAAATTAGTTTGGGACTGCTTGGAGACGCTACAAGAGCTGGGCAGTCATAATAGATTGTCCTTAGCCTGGTTACCAGGCCACTCAGATCACAAGGGCAAAGAAGAGGCAGACTCACTATCTCGAGAAGGGGCGCAATGTGCTCCCATTGGCCCAAAACCTTTCTGTGGTATAGCAAAAGCGCTGCAAAAAACAAATAGCAGTACTTGGATAAAAAGGCAGTCTCGGGAATGGTACAACAAGGCACCAAAAATGAGGCAGGCCAAAGAGTTCATCAAGGAACCCTCGCCGAAATTCACGGAGTATCTACTGAGCCAGAATAGGAAAACAATCAGGATCCTGGTCGGGCTCCTGAAAGGGCATTATAGACTCAACAAACACATGCATAACATCGGATTGGCAGACACAACCATATGCAGGTTTTGCCAAGAAGATGAGGAAATCTCAGAACACATACTGTGCTACTGCGAAGGCCTGACTAGGCTGAGGTTTTCGACGATAGGGGAGGAAAAACCACAACCCTCCCAATAAATGGAGAACCTGAGGTTTGGCATTCGAAGTCTAGGAATAAGGACGGGTCTAGACAAGGAACTCTAGAATAACAAGAGGGCATACACAATAGTGTAGTGGAGAGGCTGTTAGAAGCACATAAGCCCCATATTTATCTTATCCTATCTTATTATACAGTTTGCAATCTTTTCTTGATATCCTTATCAACAAAAACCTTATAAGTGGTTTTCTTCATTCCGTATATAGAAAACCCACACACAACAGCCGTTATATCGATGCCATTAAACATCACTACTCCTCCCAACTCAATTCGGTAGTTGATATTTGAGTATTCCGCGACTATAATAGTAGATCTTTCGGATCTTTTTTATTTAGAACATAACCTTCTATAAAACGATTTCAATAAAAATCATATAAAAGGAAGCATCAAACGACATCTATTTCCCCCTCTTGCGTCTCCCTCTTCTTCTGAATCCACTTTTCAGCCAGCAAATCGAATAAATTCCTTATATCAAAGGTGTCACCGAAAAAATCAGTAGAGTTCTTAAGCTAGCAGGCATAAAAACCATCTTCACCACTGACAAAAAGATCTCCCACTTAGTTAGACCAGCAAAATATAAAGCACTTGACGAAAATCAGGGTGTGAATGAGGTTCCCTGTTGTAATTGTCTCCAAACTTACAAAGGTCAAACAAATCGTCAAACACGTTAAAAAATTGGGATTGAGGGTTTTCCTTTCTTGTAACGTTTCACAAAAATCCATTATATTCGGTATATCTTGATTTTCTCTAAGTTTGCCATGGAAAACTGCCATTTATTCATAGTTATGACGATAAGTCAACAATAATTAGATTTTTGTAATTTTGTTATTTGTAAAATTAGATATTGTTAATCAAAATGTACTCAAATGTTGAATACATGTTATTAACATTAGGCGAGTATTTAGGGAACTCTAGTGCAGCTGTTAGTTTCCTAGAAGAAACTTACCAAGTAAAAATACTGTAATGTTTTTGTTATTTATTTAAACAGTTTTTAACTTGTGGGATAAAATTATACACACTATGGCTAATTACTATCTATTTATTTAAAGAGGCACACACTGTATTAAACTTAATTTATATATACACTTTACTTAATGTCTACTAATTTATTTACACTCGCTATATTAGTTCTAATTTATTTTCACCACTTGACTATTACACTATTTATCCGCACTATTTAATCACTGTCCGATTACTAAGAACTTCTGTGAACTAACTCTTTACTGTCCGTTTCAATAATTCTCTCGAACTAACTAACTGTTTACGCACTCGAAAACCCGCGTATATATAGTCCTTATCGGTTCTGGAAAGTTCTAGTATTTTATGACGCTCCTCATATGCGTAAATTCTACAATAGACCAGAAGGTTCTAGAAAGCGCAATCACCAAAATTTATAATCGAGGGACAGGGCCGGCTTTGAGTTGGTGACCTCGCAACTATACATTGGAGCAATTGAACGACGTTGTCGAGAAACTGGGAATGTGAGACCAAGAAAATAAATTCTAGTAGGCCAAGAACAACAACAACATCCTTATCATTACAGATAAGTCCAAGAGCTCTTGCCAGACGATCTACCGGTTAGAGTGGATTTTTGTCAAAGGACAGCCCACAATCTAAATTTTTTTAAATGTATCCTTTTTGCGGACGAGGCCACCTATACGCGATAAGGTATGTTCAACTCCCATAAAGCACAACACTGGTGTGATGTCATCACAGTGATGAGAATCCACAAGTCAAAAGGGTATGTCATTACCAGCACTCATTTAAATGTTTGGGCAGCAACGTTAGGTAACAAAATTCTACCTGGAAATTTAAATGGTGATATGTACCTGGATTTTTTAAACAAACACTTATTCCAGATATTAGAAGATCTCTATTTTTTATGCACGATACATCGATGCACCGCACTTTTATAGAAGGTGTCGCAATTGGTTGAGTAACCATTTTCCAAATCGATGGATTGGTAGATGTGTAGAAGCTCCGATTCATTGGCCTGCTCGGTCATGAAACAATAATTAAACTAATCTATATTTAGATAAATTATTTAAAACAAAGTAAATTCACCAGTATCTTACCATTCCGAGTATTTGAATATCGTAAATTGACTAGCTTGAACAAACTAGATACTGTAATTATGTGTATAGTCTGGTATGTTTGTAACTATTTAGTTCTTATAAGAAACATGTAATTTGTAATACAGAAAACCCAGTTCATTAGGAAGCTGACGAAGTAAAAAAAGTAGTTAAGGAACTCCCTTGTGACCCATTTCAATCCTCTCGATTCCAACAAGATCAGAAGTCCATAACAATTAGTTGATGGTATCAACTCAATACTGGTACAACGACCTACTATAAAATACCGATCATTAAAAGAATACAATTGTTTCTAAGTAGAAGCATGTTGACATTTTATGTAATGGTAGCCTTTAGAACTACTGTTTGTTTTTTTTTCTCATCAATGGCCATGTATTATTGTATTGCGATGTGAACATTTGTTCACATAAAACTAAAATAATAATACTGTGTGATGTAAAATTCAATTGATACCTTTAATTGTGATTTTTAATTCGATGCTACTGTATACGTATACAGGGTCTTTCTAAATTAATCTGGAATATTAGGCGATTAGTCATTCAATTTTAAGAGGAAAATTTCTTATAAATATGAGTGATACGTTTTGTCGTTAATTAGATGCAGGGTGTTGATTTTTTTGTAATAAACGAGCTCTGACTGTGAGTGAAATTTATTTCGACCATAATTTTTCCTTAGTGACGCTACTGGTTTCCAAAACTAATAAGAAAGAACATGTTTATTCTCAGAGTCCTTTGGAATTTTGACAATAATTGTATCAAATCTGAAATCCCACGCAAAAACAAACAAATTTTTATCACTTTTGACAGTTCTGCTTTCGTTTGTGTTCAGTCAATAACGATGCCTGTGCTTACTAATGCTGAAATGACTAATTTGCATTGTTTATATGGACTAGACATTTGTATGACCTGCGTTATCCAAATAACCGCTTACCATATTCTGAAACGCTTACCAAATTGCATCTTCGTTAATAAAAAACTGGATTTACAATACTGAAACTTTTGCAATATCAAGGAATATTTTATTGGTCGACCTAGAACTGCAAGAACTCCACAACTAGAAGATCAGGCTCTTCAAATTATTGACGAACATCCAGAAACGAGTACCAAAAACATTGCTCAAGTAAATGTTAGTTACAAAACTACTTGGTATGTTCTAAAAAAAATTATTGTATCCACGTGTTCAACATTTGCTACCTAAGTAATGACTCTCCGCTTCAAATGCAGTATTGCCAATAGATTATAGGAAAAATTTACAGATGAAAACGAAACAAAAGTAACTCTTGGCGTTGGGTGATAATGAAACAAAAAATGCTTGGTACTTCAAAAATGATGTAAAACAATACCAAGTGTTACATTTAATTTTTTAATGGCGAAGATTCTTGCTCAACCTGATTTTAAAACTGGAGATAACAAAGCCAGTTCTCAGAGCTTTGTTACTTGTGGAATTTAGAGGATCCGGTAAGGTTCGCGATCCTCGGAATTTTGAAACGATTTTTTGTATTAGAAAGCCCTATTGCGATAGAACATTTTAAACGAAAAAAATCTTGGATCATGCACTTTTGAAAAAGAAAATTCCGTCTTTCGGATGAGACGTAAAACCGAGGTCCCGAGTCCATGGATGTTGGGCTCGATATAGATCCCAACTACTGGTTAGAACACTAGTGGAAGGGAATATACCAAGATCCATATATTTCCTTCCACCCGTCGAACCAATTATAATAACCCGACTAACAGTCACAAATATTTGTAGTGAAATTGTAATGGAATTTTTTAGTGCCGAATTATCATAATTAGGAATTACAAATAATAATCATAACAATAGTTTTCATAATTCAATTCAACATCGCTTCCCGACCAACGGACACAGATCAAAGTGTAACTAGAACCAAAACCTAACCTAAGTTACATTAACCAAATGAAACTCGATGATGTAATAAACTAGAGAGGTTAAGCTCCGAAGTATAATTTCATTTATTTTAAAGTAACGATATATATGAAAAAAACTATGTGGTCCAGCAGTAAGTTTATTTTAAACTCTTATATTTAATGTAAAGTATAAAGCAAATCTAAGATAAACATTATATTCTAAGGATGTTTATTATTTCAATTTTTATTATTATAAATGCAAATTATTTTATATTTTTATTTATTCATGTAATCTATTACAATGCAAAATTAATTCAACTAAAAGAAAATAAACACCATATGACAACGCCGCTAAAACTATCACCTGATCACACAACAATCTTAATTTGTGAACGTAAGATATAGATATACCTAGACATAAGATTTTAGTGTGTAATTTTATAACATATAAGTGTCAAGTGAAAATAATTATGCTTGATTATATTTCTAAAAATTGGCAAAATTTAGGTATTTTCTTTTTTTGTGAAACAGACTTACATTTAGTTAAAGATAATAACCTTTACAGTTTAACGTGAAAATATTTATCGTAAAAAAACATTGAGTAGTGTTGAAAAAGTATAATTTTTTTGAACTAAATTCGTGATTTTTAAAGTAATTTGTGAATGATCCAGCGAAATTTTTGTTCTAAGCTGCTTTAATTAAGGTAAGCTATCAAACAAATTTAAAATAAACATAAAATTCCGAGGGTCGCGAAGTCTACAAGATATAATTTGGATATAGAAGTCTGACTGATATTTATATGAAAAAAGGGGGCCACCAATGTTATTTCTTGAAAAAAAATTAGAAAAAATTCAAATTATAAATCAGCTAAGATTTAACTATTGTCATTTGCCTAGGGATTTTAAGAACATACACTGAAGTAAAGGTAATTTTAGTTTTTGTGTGATGAATAAAACCATAATACTATTTAAAAAAAAATATATATAATAAAAAAATTAATTTAGAAGTTTATATGAATGGGTTAGTACTTGAAATTATCAAAAAATCAAAAAATTACAACGATAGGTGGAGCAATCTTTCCTTTCTGGACATTCTTTGAACTTAAAATTGGGAGCTATGTCATCCGGAACTGTATCTCATAGAGCTGTGTCTTCCGGGAACTTTCTCCAGGAACTAGTAAATTAACAGGAACGTATATTCCAGGACACTGTCTATTAAAGGAACAGCCTGTTGCAGGAACCGCTTTTTTAAACAATCTAGGATTGGTAGCATTTGGTCAACAAATTTGGTTTTATTAGCGTCACTTCGTTTTTTTTTTTGGTTTATGTATTGGCTTATTGATAATGTCTTTTATTGTGGATATTGGGGTTTTGGTCAACTTACATGTTTCTTTTGCTGCATCGGTTGTTATACAATAACCTCTATGTTTCAATGATTCAAATATATTTTTCACAATTCGCTTCTCATCCGGCGATACTTTTTTGCCCTAGGACAGTACAGGTCAGACAAAGGATAACAAGCAATGAAAACTCTTTCTATATTTATACAATCATATTAAAATATTTATAGATAAGTTGGTCAACCATTTATCGTGAAAAATAATGTAATGTTTTTGTTATTTATTTAAATAGTTTTTACCGGTGGGAAAAAATTATACAAACTATGGCTAATTACTATCTATTTATTTAAAAAAACACACACACTGTATTAAACCTAATTTATATACACGCTCTACTTAATGTCTACTAATTTATTTACACTCGGTATATTAGTTCTAATTTATTTTTATCACTTGAATATTACACTATTTATCTGCACTATTTAATTTACTGTCCGATTACTAAGAACTTCGGTAAACTGTCTGTGAACTAACTCTTTGTCTTCGTTTCACTGTTTCAATAATAATTGTTTTCGCACTCAAAAACCCGCATATATATATATACTCCTTATCGGTTCTGGAAAGTTCTAGTATTTGATGACACTCCTCATATGCGTAAATACTGCAGTGACCAGAAAGTTCTAGAAAGCGCATTCTCCAAAATTTATAATCGAGAGATAGGGCCGGCTTTGAGTTGGTGACCTCGCAACAATACTTTTAACTTGAAAAACAAAAATTCGGAAATATATCTTCCGAAGCACAAATAAATAATAGAATAATTAAGTTTCAAATATTATTTTACCAGTCAAATATTTCAGTTGTAAAATGATCATAGTATTAGGCATTATATTTTCGCTTTTCGAAGAAACGAGTACGATAATGTTCTATTGTTATCGGATTAACGACTACCTACTGTGGGCTTTGGTCTTGAATCATCAGATCAAAACGAAATAGGTTTTATGATCATCACAATGTTATTGCTTCTATTAAAATAATAAAACATTGAGCACCCTGTACCTCATTAACTATAAAACTTATCATAAATGTTTATAGGAAATCGCCCATAAAGTTATTTCATATTACTTCGGAAACATCCTGTATTCAGAACCAATGTAAATTCTTTACACATCCACATTTTTTTTCCTTTCGATATAATATATACTTATATACTTTACTAACATTGTGTAAGCATTGAAAATCAATTTCGATTTACTCTTCAAGCTCTTTGCGCCTTAACTTGAGCGGAACAAACCGTATTTTTTTTTCCTGTTAAATATAAATTATAAAATGTTATAACCGCTCAAGAGAGTTTACTGAACGTATTTAACAATAGTCTGTCAATTATTTATGGTGGAAGTGCTGTTGTAATTCAAAATCGAGTTATAAGTGATTTACATTATTGCTTTACCACAACCATTCTTGGTAATAATCGTAAAGAACTATTTAAATTCACCGACTACAGACACTTCGTAGGATACGTGAATACTAACTAGTTTTTAAATTAGTTATTATCAAGACGCTGTCAGCTGGTTTAATAATTATAGGATCAGTTAAAATACAACATGGATTAAATAATAATTGCATTGTAATTTTTAATTCTTTTAATTTGTACTCAGTAAAGTTATTCTACAATTAATAAAAAACTTTCACACTTTCATTATATTTTTCGTAAATTATGTATGTATGTATACAGATACATTCAAACACAAACGGAACATACGGATTTTAAGCATTGTATCAGAACTGCTTTTGAACTAGTCGACCAACATCAAGCTTCAACAGATTAAAAACATGATTATTTGGACACCTACAACATATCGTACAATTCCCACCACTCCGTATTCTCAACAGCAGTCGATGGGTGAGAGTGTTCAAGCCCATAACTTTGTTTCAATTTAAAGAATCCTGTTATGTTTTATTTACGAATTTATTTTTATTTTGAAAGCCGTTATGGCCAAAAGAAATCAAAACATATTATCTTAACTCGAAACATTAATTGTTATAGACAATTTAACAATTAATTTTCTATTTGAACAACATAAAACGTAAGCATATTGTTTCAATATTTAGCGACGTTTACTACCCCCATCAATCGCAGTTCGCACAACTAACTAACAAATTTTGGAAGGAGAAGAGGCGGGGTTTCTTACAGCGGTTCTGAATCCAGCTGTCTAGCTAAATACTTGATATTAATTGGAGTGAATGTATATCAATGTTTTGTTGGTGAACTACTTAGATCGGATATTTACATCGAATACATTAAACTGCTATGATCCGTTTTTCTTTGAACGTATCTGTATGTATGTATGGACCAACGATAACTAAACCCTTATAAGGGTTGCTTATTTTTTGAATTTTGAAGGTGTGGTTTATTAATGCAGGTGGTAAGTAAACTTCTCTAATTGTCAATCAAGAAAGTCTATAAATATGAAGCACGTTTCTTCAGTGTAAATACAAAAATATTGGAATCGCGTTTCAAGTATAAATTTCAAGTAAACTTTTAAATTATTTTCTTTATTTAAATATTTAAGCTTGGACAGCTTTTCAAACGAAGGATATGTGACGGGTTGCGTACAAGTATTCGGAGGAAGAGAGATAGTCGGTACGCGCTGCGGAAATGTTCAATTACTTTCATCTACTCATTACTGTATTCTGCGCTCTTTACTCGTCGATATACTACTTGGCAAACGTAGGAAGACCCCTGAGATTTTGATGCGCCGTGCCGTAGTTAAGCCGTCGTCCATTGCGCACGAGGGGGGCGTGACAACATAATTAAAACGCTCTCCTACGTTTGACAAGCTGTACTTATTTTTATGACTGATTTGTACAATATTGGGCGTACGTTTATTCTAAGTTTCTATTTTTTCTGTGTTCTCTGTCTAAAAAAAATACTCCATTCAAAAGCCCAGGAAGAAATCAATAAATTTTAGTATAAAATTAAAACAATCTCTTGACACTTGAGGTCAGGACACGCATAACCATGTGATGCCTTTTGGCATAAAATAAAATAAGAAACTATTTTCAATAAATCATTAAACGTTAAAGAATGCATAAATAAAACCCACGAGGTCGACAGGTACCAAGAGTCAAGTTCATCACGTATGTTTACCATAAGTAATTCTATAACATTCAATAGAGGATACTAATATGAACTTTACCAGTAATATATAAATAGCTTAGAAGCAGACGATAACAAATTAATTTTAAATAGTATTATATTATGATCTATGATGATAGATACTTATACTAGGTTTAGTAATCATAGTTAGTTGTATTTGTGTAATATAAAGTATGGTAATAAATATAACATATCCCAGTACTTGAAGTAGTAGTTTCATTGAAGTCAGATGACCCTCCGAATGACCTGGAAGATCACCAATTAAAGAGGCCTTTTCATCACAACATCCCAACATACTGGCACTGGGTGACATTCACTGAGAGACCTAAAAGATCTATTGTGCCCCCTTACTTCTACTTAGTTTCTGAGGACTAGTAGCTCCTTTAGTCCTATTTCCCGGAGGAATTTTAGAATATCTGCAGGCTTTAACTTAGGTAAATGGTTCCAATAGTGGTTCAGGACCACTGAATGCAAACTTAGTTTCCTCAGAAAGTGAATGTTTGGACCGGTAACCTGGTAAACCACATCGTTGGACCTGTTTTTTAAATACTAATTCAACTGGTGAGGTTTATCTGGAGATGTTGCAAAATGCATATTTGACGAATACGTCATCTATCATTACTAGTAGGGATCTTTACAACCCTGAATATTCAGTTTCCAAATTTCACTAGTTTATGTATAATCCTTCCAAAGGTAAGAGGGGGGAGGGTACTTTTGAATAGCACTGTATAATCGTTGGAGCCGCCTAGCCTAGCGTAAATTGATTCCCATGAAAATTGATATAATATTAAAACGTTTGCCGGCCAAAGTACGACGGCTCGGTAGCGGTATCGCATTGTGCTATGTCTGTTTCAAAATAAAGGTCGAAACACACCTATCAGCACCTCATAGGAACAGCGACTGATCATCACTAGCAGATTTTATTTCTTATGTGTATTTAAATGTTAGTGCGTATACCTATCAGCATCGGCACAGCACCGAAAAGGCACGTCAACGCCTCAACCACAACACATTTCTCAGAGAGAATATTTTGCGGACGGCGTGCCAATACAATATCTCTGTCAATATAAAATGAAGCCTATAGTCGGGTATCGCGGCGGTGCTGATCCCGTGTCGATGCGTTAAGTGAGCCCATACACAACCGTCGAGTTGACCACTCGACGGTGATGATCAGTCGTTGTTCCTATGAGGTGCTGATAGGTGTGTTTCGACCTTAATAGTTCCTATTTTTTAAATTTTAGTTCCTCGTAATCCGATGAACTGTCGACATTAATAAGGACTCTACACCACAATGTTTTCTAGCAAGTTATCAGCTTCCTTCATTATTACTTCTATTCCAAGCACATGTTTGACGATTATCTAATTATCTAATTAGTCTTTACTACATACAACATGATCTGAATTGTTGATTTTCATATTTATGAATTAGGTAAATACATTTTTGTTAATGTTTTAATAAATAATGTTAATTATCGTCAAACATATTTAGAAAATAAAATGAAACAGTATAAAAATAGTACAGTTGCCAAAAAATATTTTGTAATGATCTGTTCATATAAAATTGCAGTAGGTATATAAAATGTACAGGGCCGGACCGCGACCTTTGGGGGCCCTGGGCTAACAATATCCGGGGAACCCACGAAATAATTAAAATATTCACCATTTTCCTAAAAAAAAGGATTATGCGGGAAAATTAAACATATATTTTGATTTTAATTTTTTTACTGGTTTATTATTTTATTATTCGGAGCCCCTGGAACCCCGGGACCCTGTGATGGAGCCCATTAAGCCCATACGTAGATCCGACCCTGAAAATGTAACATTATTTTTCTGTTTAAATAATTTCAAATTTTTTCGTAACAAAATATATAAATCAGGCACACGACAAGTCAGGTAATGAGGTCACTATAATAACAAAGTAGTTTTAAAAGAAATATCTATTTCCAAAAATAGAAATGAAATTTGTTATCTTGTAGTTCAACTAATTATTCTTGTTCACAAAATAGTCAACCGTTTTATGGGTCTTGTCATTAAAAATTTACATTTTATTAACCCAACTTCTAAGTATACAGACTAGTATCACCGTACATTAACAATATACGGTGCTAGTATGTAGTAATGTTGACTGTTTGTAATAATTAATTTATCTCACGTCAGTGTCTTCCAGTTTTTAGAAATACTTCATCTGTAATAAAAGAATGCCATGTGTTTACTGAATGCATACGAATTTTCACTAAAATTGTAAAAAACTACTAGCGGAAAGTAATATTGCTTGCTCGTCGCCAGAGCGGTAGAAGGACGAATTACTAAACATGTTTATAAATGTGGATAAATTCCCATTGCAGGTAATTTTATTAATACATGTTTTCTATGAAGCAAATAAAACTATAGTTTAGTTGATTAATTTTATAACTTATTCCAGTTCGAGTTCTTGACGGTTGGTTATTTTAGTAAAAGAAATAACATTGCCTTTTATAATAACCTACCATTACTATTCGTGGAGAAAATTATTGTCATTTGTTGCACCTTGTAATTACGATAAAATCAAATATATTTTTCGAATGAATAATAATAACAGCTGTTGGTAATTTAGAGGTTCTTTAAAAACAGAGGCGTACTTAAGAAATGTACGTAGTGTTATTTACGTACATTTTTTCTTCTACTTTACACTCACTACACCAACAATAACACTTTACACTATTTTATCCGCGTTTCGTTAACCAAGTTATCTTCTTCAGAGGCTGAAGATAAACTAAAGCAATGAAGTTTTCTGTCCTCCGTCCGGAAAGCATCAACTTTCGGGCCGCTGCGCTAAACGAAGTTGCCGCTTTCCGGCTCAGTCGAACAGAAAAATAGTATACACACCTCGGCCAGTAAATAAGAAAGCCTCAGGCCTCGGCCGACAATTACATGTGATCTGAGACATTTCTTATTTTACTGGCCTAGGTCTGTAATATACTATTTTCAGTCATTGTTACACCTAATTTATCCAGTTTCTCCTAATCAGCTACAAATATGACTGTGACTGGTGATGTGACTTGAACTCTGTTTGAATACTGATCCTGATATATTTTCATTTACATAATCACAGAGTATTTATCTCATTTCTAGATTGGTAAAATTATTGCGCCACACTATTTTCACTTAATCGACTTTTTGAATTCTACAAAACAGACTATCTGACGTGATAATAACGACCTCTAACAGTAATGACAGGATCCTACTAGATCGAAACAATTGAGTCAGACTAGAGCCTCCCAGGATACACCCCTCAAGGAGTGATGCATCCCGGGATAAACCTTCCACCTCCCCTATCTCATCCGATGGATCCTCATCGTCGTCGTTCGTATTTCATGCGTCGAGCTCGTCACCGGCCTAAATTGCTGTTGGTTGGGTCCTAACGGTCTTCCTTTTCGCTGTGAAACCAAAGTGTTTTTATCTTCAGCGGTCTTCCTTCTCATTCCTTGTCTTCTGTTGTGTGTGTTTTGCGTTACCTCTATAGGGGGAAAATCCTTAGCTGACGATTTACGAGTAAAGACGACCTTATAGAGTGGTTCCACTGTTAAAGCTGACCCCAGTTGAAACATCGACCCATCTTTCTTTGGATGTGCCAGGCTTTCGCCTAGGTGTGTCCTCTTATTTGATTGAGTTCCCAGTCCGGTAATTTTACGCCATTAGCCCAGCTAACAGTCTTGTCACTTGATCGAGAATCTGCTGCTTCGGCGGGATGGTCGTCGTCGTTTTCTTGGTTGTTGCTTAGGAGTAGTTCACTTTGTGGTTGGCTTTTGCATTATCTATGTCTTCCTGTGGTTTGTGGTTTGAAGGCATCCTTTGTTTGCGCAGGTGGCTGGTTTGTCTCCCGATCTTGGGCAGTTGTTGGAACACTGTGCTTCTCTGCACTCGGTACTTACTCGGCATGTCGTCTGTCCGTGATGGAATCCTTGGCAGTTGTTCTTCCCATCGGTGTCGGATGAGGATCCTTTCATTATTCTCTTCTCTTGGCGTGTATGTGTACCATTCCACTCATTTTATTTCTTCATTCACGTACCTGGTTAGATTCCTCGGTTCCTTCGCAGGGGATCTTCACTCCGAGTCTGTCTCGGATGGTGATGAATCTCTTTTTTACTCCTGGTTGGTGAATGTCCTTCCTGACAGAGTTCCAGTGGTGGGCGCCCCGGAGGATGACGAATGGTGGCTTGTTTATTGTCTTCATCTCATCTCTTGTATTTCTCTGGGCGGCTTCCTTCCTCTGCTCTTTCTGGATCTTCTTGATGGACGTCACTTCCGTGAAGTTCAGCTCCTCGTCGTCTTCGTCTCGGGGGGTTTCTATCCCATGCATCTTCCTTCAGACGCTCTCTGACCGGCTTCTGTTTCTCGTCTCCTCTAACATTTTTTCCATTACCTGTGTCATGTTTTCAATCACTTTCCTCAGTCTTTCCATTTCGGCTTCCATTTTTTTAATTTTCTTCTTCTGTTCGTTGTTTGTCCTCTCTAGCGCGTTGATGTCACAGTTTAGCAGCAATCCCTTTCCGCTTCTGCGGTTCTCAGCACATCTTATGCTTCTGCTTTCTTTTTTGTTGTTATTTTATCATGTATTCTCCTGACTGTAATCATCGTCCATTCATTCCATTTTATCTCCATTTTGCTTATGTACTCTGTATGATTGCTTATTTCGTAATTTTCTCGATTACGTTTTTCCGTTTGTATCCTTCAGAGTCTTCTTCTTTGAGTGCCGACCCTAGTGAAGGTTAGTGATCATTCGATGTTACACACTACGAGATAACAAACCATAGTCAGTGATTTGATATTGTTTTATGTACTTTATAAGACTCAACAAAGTTTGGAAACTGAGTGACTCACGCACGCGCAGTGAACGAAAACCGTGAATGAGTCCTCCACTTTCCAACTGTTTTTAATGGTTTTACGAACAAGCATATTGTCTTTGGTCATCAATCTGCCTCGCCGCGTTCCTTATCAGGATTCTGATGTCAGGCAAGGTCTCTTTCTTGCCCTCATACCTGAAATATAATTTACCAAATAAACGAATTGGCTTAGTAAAGAAGCTGAATTTGACCTTTATTAATTTCATAAAACCACAGATTATACAACACTACAATATTATTAAATTGATAAGTGCAATAATTTTTTTTGTACAAATTCTTTATTCATGTAGACATATAGTAAATTTTATACCCATTTAGAATAAGACCATCCTTATTTATTATTAATAAATCGGTTGAAACAAAAAATTACCAACAAAAATGAACGTCGTAACTAATTTATTAGATGTCACGTTTTCGAAGTTACGTCAAATTTTGAATTCATGTTAATGTCAGATGGTTCAAGAAGCCGCATACGTTAAGTTACTAAAACGGCTGGTACCTCTAAATAGGTATTAATTTTACTATACTTAATTTTGATCCCTTGAAAATATACGACTCTGTAAATGTATACCTGTAAGAAATTACGATTCTCTCATTTGGTTCCAGGGTATATTGTTATATGGGTTTCCGTCTCATTATTTTAATAACATGTTATTTCTTCAACTACCTATTTCTATAATGTTATGCTAATGGAACTGTAATGCTTCGGCTATGTTATTTTACTGTGGCTAATTTTCTACCAATAGGCGGAGTCGTTTGACCAGGTAAACGGATTTCATTATATTTCATTATTATTTAATTTATTAGATTTTCAAATTTTCACACCAATAATTGTGGTAATACTTGATGTTATTTTAACGGTGTCAATTACAATATATACAGGCTGTAGCCAAAAATAAATAAATGTTCTCGGATTGCTGGTGCTATTACGAAAAATTAGAAATAAATTATCTGGTTGTTTTCGATAGCTCTAATAAATAGTGCAGTAATGGGTTGTACCTCGTGAACGAAAAAAGATTTCAAAAAAATTTCAAAACCGTTCCTAGGGTAGAGAGGGGGAACTAAAATGACATGAGAGAGAACGCAACCCCCTATGCCTCTACCCCACCTACAAAAATTTTAATGGCAACCCCCTACTTGCGATACGTCGTTAGAAAGCCCGTAGAAAATGCTTTCCAACAGTCTAAGTCATAATTATACAGGGTGTAACAATAAAGCAGAAAAATTTATTTGACAACAAAAATAACAATTAATTGTGGAACGATACTTCGCTTTGAAAGTGCAAGTACGGTCCCCATTTAAAGAAAAACTAGTGATCATATATGAAGGCACTACTTACTATCTATCTATCTATACTATATATCAACAGTGTTTAAATTTAAAAGAACTGTTTGACGGTGGTATATTGAATGGAGCATTTAAATTGCATTGTGTTCAATTTTGATAAGCTATTTAATTACTTGGATTTTATTATTTTTATGGTTAAGAATTCTGTAATTAATTATTGTTTCTGTTTTGTTTCAGTTTAAAGTTAGAATGTGAAAAATTAGCAAGTGAGAAGATAGAAATTCAAAGACATTACGTAATGGTGAGTTAGTCAGTTAATTTATTTCCTGTATTTCCATTGAAAAGATATAATGCTTTCTTTTGTGGTAAAGTTTATACAAAATCAATCGCAAAAACTTGAACACGTGTTCGTCGTCCTTGCCGACTTTTTCCTTCGATCGGCATGCAAAGTTGGCAATGTTTTGAGATGTTTACTGTACATGTTTCCTTTTAAACATTTTAAGACCTGGAAAGTTAATGTTTTTGAAGAAATATCTGAGAATAGATCATTTAAAGCTAATTCTTTAAGACATATTTCAGTTGGCCTCTCTGGTGGTTGATCTTCCGCTTTTCTTTTGCAGGAAACTTTAGTCGGGTATTATGTTGACTTTTTAATGTTGTTACAACAAAACTACCTGATTTTCCAATGGTATACATATAAACCTTACATTTAGGCCGTTTGATGCACTACCAGACAGTTTCATTAATTGAAGATCGACTTATTATTTTTGTACATTATTTGGGTGTTTTCGCGTTCAATAATAATTTATTTTACAAACAACATTTTAACTTAGGGAAAGAATGTTAATATTACTTGTTAGCAGGTGGAACACGAAAAATATAATGATTATAAGTTTGAAAACAAACCCCTGGCTTAATAAACAATGAATATTCAATATGGCGAAATTATCAACATCTGCCCTGTTCATTGACAACTTCATATTGTGGGTCTCTTAAGTGTCTTCTAATTTTTAATTCTTCAAGGAAATCATTAAATAGTGAAATTAACAGTTAGATTCATTCAAAAAAGTAATATGAGTAGTGGCAAAATTTATATCGGTAGAACGTTTAGAAATTTTAAAACTAGAATTTCAGAACACAAACGTAGCTATGACAAAAACAAATTCTAACTATTCAAATCATTTATTAGCAAACCAACACACTTTCGAATCAAATTTTGCATGTAGAACCCAAATCCTTCATATTAAATATTTTAGAAGCCCTTGAGATTAATAAAAACAAATATTCAGGTAATCTTCTTAACGACCAAATAGATATCAATCATTCTCCTTTATTAAACTTATTTACCTAGAAGATAGGTCAGGAGTGATTGTTGTGAATGAATTTCCAGGAAAAAAAAAATGGGTCAATAATTTTGTTAATATTCGTAGAATTCCGTAATTAGACACTTTTTGTACTTTATTTCCATGTAAACATATTATAATACTTTTGTCAATATCCTTAAAATTCCGTATTAATGCACTGTATAAATGTATAAAAAAACCTTCATTATACCTTCACTAGTTTGATAAAGCTACTGTGTTAGCCAAACGCGTCACAAATTTTAAATTGAACGTTAGTTCGAATTATAATGGAGATTAAGCAAATTAAATTGTTTTATTTCATCGTTTAATATGAGGAGATTCCACAAAGGGTCCAAACAATATCAATATCTATATTTGTTTTTTCAATACTAGCCTCTAAACCTAACTTTATTGACTTTTGTTGAGGTAGTAAAGTTGTTCATTATTAACCAAGGTAGAAAAATACAGAGCCTACTTGATTATAACTAAAACTCAATCCATTTAATAGAATGTGAGGTTAACTTGTGCATAGATGTCATGTCATGTGAAGCGGGAGTCGACAAACTAATATTTAAAAAAATAAAATGCCAGTAGTGAAGTACTGAAAAAAATGCTATATGAGCCACAGTAGAAAAGTGTATGATCCATTAAAGACCTCGAAGATTCGCATCTCGGTCTTTAATGGACCTCGACACTTCTCTACCTTGGCGCATAATTACTATTTTTACATGGAACTCGATAGTGAAGACGGCATCCATTCGATATAATAAAGCCTTCATGTGTCATGGTCATGAGCTACCACTGGTCTATTAGGTTTCAGTGAATAAAGGAGATTAGATTTTTCAAGTAGCATTTTATGGAAAGTTTTTTAAAATTATTAATTGAACAGTGCAACTTAAATCAGCATAATGGTTACTCTAAATGAAACATTTTTTAGAATTTTCATCAATTTTTTCATTAAATAGTGGAATTAATTAGAAACAGTTAGTTTAATTTAAAAAAGTAATATGAGTAGATTCCACAAAGTAAGGGTCCAAACAGTAAATTAAAGCATAATGGTTTTTAATTACAGTTAGTTTGATATTCATTAATGCAAAATTTAAAATTTTGCCAAACGAACACAACAGCACAATGAGATCCAACGTTCCGGCTTTAATGAAAACAAATGAATACCCCTGTTATTTCCATGATGCGTTTGGTTAAAACGCAAATTAATATTGACACACCTACAATATTGTGTTACTCAATTTAACGAAATATTGTTAATTCGGATAAATCATTTAATTATTGTTTTTTAAAAATGCCAAATATGTAAGCGATGTTCTTTCCTCCTTTTATAAAAAGTCACCAGAGGGATTAGTCCCTAACGTTCATAAAACTGGACGAGAGACGCTGTAATCCTAATTTCAACGTAATATTTGTCAAGAAGGGAAAGGGCGAATGCCATGATTATGTTTCCTTCCCCTTCTTGACAAACTTAATGTGGAGTACAAACGATTAAAATTTTTTTCTGCTCTCGAAACTAAGGGTACCTTTGACAATACCCCCCACGAAGTGATCATGAGGGCGATTCGTCAAAATCAAATTATTGACGAAACAAGCTGCAGATGGATAGACTGCATGCTAAAAGACCGAATGATCTTCTCAACGTTGATCGGTAAAACATTATCAGCACGGGCTTCAAGAGGATATCCTCAAGTCGGAGCCCTATCTCCCCTACTATGGAATCTTGTAATGGATGAACTGATAAGGAGACTAAAGAAGAAACACACTCTATGGGGGTAATCGGTAATCGTATCACAAGGCAAATTCAATACCATGGTCAGGTCAGAGAGCGCATGTAACTGGTGTTACGTATGGATAAGGTAATACCAATTTGCAACGCCTCTAACAATGTTGGGCGACAATTTGCAACGTCTACTCAGTTTAGAGAGCTCCTCAGGTGTAGATTCTGAGACCAAACTAGTAAAAATTCAGAGAGTAGTCTTACCGGTTCTCGGGTAATCCTACTTGAAATTTATTTAAGGTACTGAAATTAGATAAAGGTAAATTATGAAAGTTAAGAAATGTAAGTGGGCGCCACTCTGAATAATATTAGCTTATTTGTTATTCACATCAGCATTATAACGACAAATCCTGTAAGATTGGAAGGGAAAATAAACTTTATGAACAACGTTATTAAATTTACAAGTTGTATATTGACTTTTGCTACAAAGTAAAAAAAATTTTGACTAGTTTTTATTGACGTCGTTGAAGAAGCGATGAAATATATATATTACTTTCCTGGAGTGATGGTGAGGAGATGGTGTCCTTGGTGTCCTTTTTAGGTTACATATCTTGTTCCAGGTAGTGTCTCAGGTAAAATGTTTGTCCCAGGTAAAGTACGGGTCCAGGTAAAGTGCTGGTCCAGGTAAAGTGCTAAGAACAATACTAGTATCAGGAACAAATTTACCCAATTTAACAAAATCCAGGATGTCTGAAGTATGATCTTACAATGTTAAAGAAAATTATTAATTTAATATTACATTGTTAAAGAAAATTATTTGACAACGTGGTTCATACATCCTGTATTTTTAGATAAAAGAAATACTCAAAGAAAGCAAATAAAAAACATAAAATCGAATAACCGATTCTACACCGGTATATACATACATATTTTAAATATGTATATATTTAAAAAAACAAGGTTTGAAATATATTCTAAGATAACATTAAAGAAATATGAAAGACAAAAAAAACCACAAAATCATATTGATATATATTCCTGGCACTGGAACGACATTGCTACATAATAAAGATAGGAAAGTAGAAAACTATTAAGAAAGGAGAGTTAGTTATACATTTAAGCGAAATAACTTACCATTCAGATGAATGCACTTCTTAAAGATAAGATACGATACGTTAGAAAGGCTTCAATGGCACATGTTCACAGGAAAGAAGAATGAACCCTCTTCGCCATTCTTTAAATACAGGAAATCATATGAAAGATAACAGACTTACGTCTCATGTTCATGTCAAGCTCAGACGCCTTGACCAGGAAAGGAATTTACAGTTCAATAGTGAATTCTTAATTCATATTTAATTAATAAGTGGTAGAAGAAGAGATACGAGGTCGAAGTGGGAATCTCAAAATAGAAGTGACTATTTTCACGAAAGACTGCCCTTGTGGCTTTAAATAGTATGCCAGAAAGAAATAAATGAACTGGCAGACCGCACTTAAGTAGTAGTAACAATATTTCTGGAAATGAACAAGCGTATGAACTGGCGAGAAAAGGAACAATTTATGTTGGACCAGAACCAGTCCTTGGAACCACAAAGAAAGTGGTCCGAGGACAAATACAAAAATGGTTACAAAGCTAACATAGACTGCAGTGGAGGAATAGTAGAAAAGCAGGTGCATAGTTAGGCCTTATAGGGGATACATGTTTTAATTTTGGTTTTAACATAATCAGTTGAATTTTTTTTTACTTTTCACAAAAATGTAATTTTTTCTATACCAGTAATTGAATAATAATAATCAATAATAATTTCAACTTGCAAACCTATATACAGTATATACGAAACTTTTACGGCGATTATTTTAATAAACATCCGTGCTGTACATTTTAATAAATAATCAGTGTTAAATAAAATGCAACAATTCAAAATCAATATTAAACTACAGTAAATAATGTACGCACTCAACTGTATATTCGCAATTATTACCGATTACGTTTTGTTCCCTGTATTTTCCAATGAAATCAATGCTAATGAAAGATTCATTAATTATGGGATATACTATTTTCGTGATTATGATTATAATTAATATTTTACACTTGCATTGATTTGGATGAAAAATTAAAAATATACGTTTGATAAAGTTATCGCCGTATTGGGAAATGCTCAAACGAAAAAAAGGTTGACAAAATATTTCATTTCGCTTTAATAAGCGTCTAAAAACAAATAATAAAACGGTACCACATGAATAACACGGTAAAACAAATTCGTGATTTATTTTCTGCAACATTTAATGGTAGGTCTACCCCTGCATTATCAACTGTGCATAATATAATTCAGAATTTTTGACAACGATATATTTTTGGTGAGTTTAATGCATTCCTATAGTGAAATATTTAAAATATTATATTATCAATAAATATTGAAAGTAAAGTACGACCAGAGATCTAAGAAGGTCATGAATCACCCAGCACTTGAGTTATCGGCAGGCGGTCGAGTCTACGTAGAGTTGTACCTGCCCTAGCCATTAAATTTTGTTCTATAGGTAGGTATAATGATATTGGGTTAATATAATTATTAAGGAAAATCGCTTGAATATAATTGACTATTGTTTATGTATATACAGTGTGGAAACCACTTATGGAATAAAAGTCTTTATGTCATTATTTTATAAAATTATAAAAAATGCCGAGACACGTCAACTTTTGAATTGAGTTGTGTGTTATGTAAACATAAATTTAAATGTACAGGGTGATTCACGCAAGTATGCCATAGTCGGTGTTGTTTTTTTTTTAATGAAACACCCTGTATATTTGCATATTTTTGAAATCCCCTTAATGAACCGATTTCAACAAACTAAATAATGTATGGTCAATTATGAATTATACAGGGTGAAATTTTTATTTTTACAGTTATTAAACACATACATAAAATACCTGATGTATTTGATTTTAATACATTAAAATAAATGCTCAAAATGTACTCCACCTAGTTGTTGGCAATAGCACAGTCTCCTATAGAACTCCTCCTTAACTTTGTTTAAAGTTTGAGGTGAAATATTCCGTATTTCTATAGTTATCCTGTCTTTGAGGTCTACAATGTTAGTTGGTTGTGTTGCATATACTTTGTTCTTGAGATAACCCCACAGAAAAAAATCTAACGGCGTAAGGTCTGGCGATCTAGCTGGCCACTCAATAGTACCTCTTCGTCCGATCCATTTATTGGGGAAGATTTCATCTAAATAAGTTCTTACCATTAAAGCATAATGGGGTGTTGCCCCGTCTTGCTGGAACCAAACATTTTCATTCGGTAAGCTAGGATCTATTGCGTTGGGATATAAGTTTGCCAACGCAGGAATAACTTCATTTCTAAGCATATTTAAATATTTTTCAGCTGTCAAATTTCAATCTATAAATATAGGACCAATAATATGGTCGCCTATGATACCGGCCCAAACGTTCACCTTTTGAGGGTACTGAGTATGTGTCTCACGCATCCAATTAGGATTCTCTGCTGACCAATATCTACAGTTCTGTCGGTTTACCTCTCCATTCAATGTGAATGTTGATTCGTCAGAAAAAAGAATGGTACCAAGAGCTATCTCATTTCTGTTCAGCTTATTCATCAATCTTTCGCAGAAATCCATTCTACGATCTGGATCGTCTTCTGTTAACTCCTGCACAAAAGTTAATTTGTAGGGATGAAGTTTTTCTTTATGAAGACATCTTAGAACAGTTGTATGACTAACATTATTTTCACGGGCAATTTGACGAGTACTTGAAGTTGGATTCTCTTCGACACTTAACAAAATATCCACTTTCACATCATCTTCAACGAAGTGTGGTTTTCTTTTCAATGGTTTGAAATGTCCAAGTTCTCTGAATTGTGCATGAATTTTAGACACAGTACTTTGTGAAATAATAGGCAATTCGGGATACCTGTGATTAAATAAGTTTGCCACTTCAACTTGACTTCTGCAGTTATCCCCGTACCCGATCATCATTAAAATCTCAATTCGGTGAGTTTCAGTTAAATATTTCATTGTTATGTCGACAAGGAAAGAGTGTTTGACAAAGATTTTACTTTTTCAGTATAAACTGTCAACACATCAACAACTGACAGAATAGAAAACAATCCACATTATTTACCGATTTTGTCTAATTATTGGCGTTTTTAGGCAATTTTTAGGTATTTATGATAAAATTCATGGGCGTAGCAGGTTTTGTTTAATATACAAATACGTCTAATGATTAGTTAGTTTAGATTTTTGATAAATCCATATTTAGCTAATTTAAAAAAGTACCAATATTTCAAGTGTAATAAATTATTAATTTTAAAATTTCACCCTGTATAATTCATAATTGACCATACATTATTCAGTTTGTTGGAATCGGTTCATTAAGAGGATTTCAAAAATATGCAAATATACAGGGTGTTTCATTAAAAAAAACAACACCGACTATGGCATACTTGCGTGAATCTCCCTGTACATTTAAATTTATGTTTACATAACGCACAACTCAATTCAAAAGTTAACGTGTCTCGGCATTTTTTATAATTTTCTAAAATAATGACATACAAAATTTTATTCCATAAGTTCCATACTGTATAATATATGATGTATAACACAAAAACATTTATAAACATCACGATAATTAATGCGATTATAGTTCAGAAAGTTTATAAAATTCAAGTTGTTTAGAATTAAATTTAATATACACAAACTTGTGTTGCTGTTTTTTACATAGGTATAAGTACACAGTAGAAACGGTGAAGCTTTTCCATTACGTCAGCAACAATATTCATATGAATTAAATCAAAACTTCTGTCAACTGAATAGGAATAATCGTTATGACTAATATTCCAAAGGTCGGCCTTTTACGAATTGATAATTAAACAAGAAATTTAACTTATTTAATTGTATTTATTTTATTTATATGGTTAACATCGACATATTAATTAAAACTATCGATATAATTTGTCTTGAAAATACACCATCACCATTTTCTCTATATTTTTGAAGAAAGCAGGCTCATTGGCTAGCATTATTTGTTCGTTTTCTTAATGCTCTTCTGTTGTCTTCCTTTTTATATTTAAATTCCAAATGTTTCAATAACATCAATAAAGAGGTATTTCCAACAGAAAGAATTTCCTTATTTTTTAGTTCGTCATTTAAGGTTTTCACAGTAACATGTTTCCCTAAAAAAATAAAAAGTTTAAAATTATCTCAAACAAAAGTAAAGGTTTTTTTATATTAACCTCATACTAAACTTGAACACAGATTTTTTTATTATTTGTACCAAATAATGTATAGAACAACCCCCTATATGTGACATCAAAAAATTCTAATTAGAAAACTAAATTGTGAAAAACACAATCTACACTCAGACTGAACAAATTTACGGACAGTACTCAACTTAGAAATCAGCACATGTAGAATATTTAATTTATCACGTTCAAATTAAAAATATTCACAAATTTCTGTATTCTAAAACTTTCATTTCTCATAACTTCTATAATCGAACTTACGTTAAATTACCTACTAGTTTTCTAAGATTTTCATATACCACACTATAAGCTGATGGTGAAAAATCTCACTGTATATGTAATACTACATGCACTATGATGTGCAATCTTAATTATATTATCTCACTTCTCTTTTATTTAAAATGTAAGCTGACTGTAATCTAAGGCTTAAGAACTCCCATGTTCTTGTATTATTGTTTCACATGTTTGTGTACTTACTTTCTTCATACATGTTATATAAGGTATTCCGTGCTGTCATTTTGGTTCCCTCGGGTAAATCCTCTGTTTTTAGTTTTAATCGAGGTGTTTGACTGAGTGACGTTGGGAAAGTTGGAATATTTTCCTTACTTTTTTTAAGGGAACATACCGTTTTCACAGGTATTTTCAATGCAGTTGCCACTCTCTGAAATGTAATATTAAATAGAAATGTCCTTATATTAAATATAATACCTCCTGAACAGATGAAATAGGTTGAAAGGGTCCGCCGTTGTTTTTTTCCATCTCAAAATATTCAATCAAGTTTATAACAAGCTTCTGTGCTCGTGAATTAAGCCATTTTCCAGGCATTTTCTGAAAATAACTATTGGATAATATACCGTTACAAGTGCAATCAGACACTTAATTCATGTAAATTTGAAAATTCTTTAGAGATTTACAAATTGTAGAGAATTATAAATAATATTTACCACCAATAAGTAGTAAAATAAGCATTGTAATACTCCCGTCTCACGGTATTTTAGGTATTATGAAATGTCAAAAGTTTACAAGTTGATAATGTATTATATTCGTACTTACCAATGTTAAATGAAATAAAAAGTCAAATTAGTTCTTACAAGAACTGATTTTAACAATAAATACAATTTCAATCGAAAAATTCGCTAAAAACAAGGTAGTAAACTAAGCATGCATAACCTCAAATACGGTAGTGTTAAATTCAACTTTTAGTACGATCAGTTATTATTCACGTTATGTCAATTATATCGTTGTCTCTTTTTACGATTACTACGTCAAATTTAAAGAAACTATTACGTATGTATTGTATTTGGTCTTGCGAAGAAGACAATCGATCGTAGGTTGTTATGTTTGATTTATATTGATATAAGAAGATAGTATGTAGAAAATATGTGTTGCATAAATCGTAGATTGGATCACGTGATGGAAAAGCTTCACCGTTTCTTCTGTATGTTGTAACAGGAGATCCTGTTTCTCTGCTCAAAATAATTCGTTTTGCTTATATATTACCTATTTTAGTACCTCTCGAGCCATCTAACGGCAATGCCTAGGAAACGCATTTAACTACATTTACCTATAATGTCGACGCACGTTAGATTCCTTACTTATGTTCTCATATCTTTTCTGAGAGGGCACTGTTAAAGATTTAAAACATCCGAAAATTGTCAGAAATGATGTGCGCAGAAAAGTTTGTTGGTAATTAGATACCATTTTGGAGACAAGCCTGACCGGCGTTCTCTTGATTGTCTAAAAAGAAAGAAAATTATAATGTGAGTTGTGTCGAAGGAAATTCTAAGTAAGTCAATACCTTTTTATACATTACTAATGATTGTCGTGTATATATCTTTGAAATGTCTGTGGGATGACTCTGTCATTCTAAATTAATTACTTTCGCCGACAGCACTTGTTGCTTGTAGAAGCTTCTAAAAATTCCTGTGTCTTTTTAGATTGCAACAACTCTCCATTCTACCTTCTACATTCTACGTTCTCCATTCTACGTTCTCCATTCTACGTTCTCCTTTCTACATTCTACATTCTACATTCTACATTCTACATTCTACATTCTACATTCTACATTCTACATTCTACATTCTACATTCTACATTCTACATTCTACATTCTACATTCTACATTCTACATTCTACATTCTACATTCTACATTCTACATTCTACATTCTACATTCTACATTCTACATTCTACATTCTACATTCTACATTCTACATTCTACATTCTACATTCTACATTCTACATTCTACATTCTACATTCTACATTCTACATTCTACATTCTACATTCTACATTCTACATTCTACATTCTACATTCTACATTCTACATTCTACATTCTACATTCTACATTCTACATTCTACATTCTACATTCTACATTCTACATTCTACATTCTACATTCTACATTCTACATTCTACATTCTACATTCTACATTCTACATTCTACATTCTACATTCTACATTCTACATTCTACATTCTACATTCTACATTCTACATTCTACATTCTACATTCTACATTCTACATTCTACATTCTACATTCTACATTCTACATTCTACATTCTACATTCTACATTCTACATTCTACATTCTACATTCTACATTCTACATTCTACATTCTACATTCTACATTCTACATTCTACATTCTACATTCTACATTCTACATTCTACATTCTACATTCTACATTCTACATTCTACATTCTACATTCTACATTCTACATTCTACATTCTACATTCTACATTCTACATTCTACATTCTACATTCTACATTCTACATTCTACATTCTACATTCTACATTCTACATTCTACATTCTACATTCTACATTCTACATTCTACATTCTACATTCTACATTCTACATTCTACATTCTACATTCTACATTCTACATTCTACATTCTACATTCTACATTCTACATTCTACATTCTACATTCTACATTCTACATTCTACATTCTACATTCTACATTCTACATTCTACATTCTACATTCTACATTCTACATTCTACATTCTACATTCTACATTCTACATTCTACATTCTACATTTTACATTCTACAATCAACCTGATTCAACTAGCAACTTGATTTGAAAATCAATTCAGTTCGATTCTCTACTTCCGACACTACGTTATACTTGCTTTTACAAGTATGGATCATATTATGTCCAGTACTTTATTGACATAAAATTCGTTTCTCTTCTCCATGGGAGAATACGAAAACCATTGATAGATGCATAAGCCGATATATATTTCTAATATTTGATTAATCATACCATGATAGAACCTTTAGCATTGAACTAATTTCCCTCGAAATCTTATTAATTTGTATACTTAATGTACGACGGCCAAGGGCCATATTTGTAAAATAGTAGGGACCAAAGTCGACTTTAAGTAGGATATTCTTCATTAGATTGTTAAGTTACTTTCCCGATTTTTATTTAATGATCATCTAAGTACCTATAAAAACCATATACTCTGTTTTTCGTCATTTGATCAGGGTAAATTATATTATTTCGTTTTACAAATGACGTGGCGCTCAAACAATTTATATGCCAGACAAATTTTTATTATCTAAGTGTTATACAACATTTAGGCGAAAATTCACGACCCATTGTTTTACTTAGAGCTTACCGAGAAGTTACAATGTATATACGTTAAATATATTTATAAACAAAATTATTTCACTTTCTCTGTCGTCATCCAAATTGATAATAAACTTTTCTTTGGGAATTTTTTCTATATCCATATATGACGTTTCCACTTTTTTAATAAGGGAAACACACTTGGCCCAGCTATGGGCTATGAGCATTATCGCTATAATCTCGTTAATAGCCCATTAGTACCGAAAGTATGGTGGCCAGGTAAATAAATTTTATTATTAACACACATTTAAACATATCTTTACTAAGGGTTCTAAATCAACCTCAGGAGATTTTTCATTATCAAATAAATTTAAATACACAACTGTCGACAAAAGCCAAAAATAATGGGGAGCCTACTATCTATACTTATCTATATTTCGAACAATAGGTAGGTAATAATGGGGGTCGTCGGCTTATATTGATTTACGACCTTTTTAGATCTCTGGTAGTACTTCACCTTCCTCAACTCTTTTTATATTCCATCACATATCAGTGGCGGCGCGAGAAACGTATGCAAATGATATAAGCCTTTACAACGCAGTTTCATCCTGGAATTGAATGAGGGTTTGCATTATCACGAATTATAAAAAATATCCATGCTCATGGCTGACGTTTTTGCAGTATCAGTTTACTGTAGATGGTTCGATAGTAAACTAGACTTCGTGTTCGAATAAGAATAGCATATGTACTGTATATGTTGATAATTTTTCCTTACTAAATTTATTTATTCGTATATTTCGGGAGTAATTGTTGTGTTTGGTTTTCCCAACAACCCCTTCTAATCCTTTTGTGAGAATACTTGAAATTTCCGTTATTTATGCTCCGTATAAGTTAGAAGTTTCCATTATACCTTGATTCGTTTGACAAAATTAATGTGTTAGCCTTTCTATCATTAAACTTACTAGATGAATAACAACACACTTTGTTGTGAAGTTAACATCTCGGAGTTCAAATCTGTTCGGGGCTTGTTTACTTGGGAAACGATAGAGAATCGCCATTTTCTAAATACAATTCAAACGAATAATCAAACTTTCTTTAGTTGAATCGTTTCAAATTGCTTCAGAAAATGAACATATCTTTGGACTCACGATAGCATCAATTTATACGTAAGTTTAATGCATATAAAAATAAGGGTTACGGATCGCAAAAATCAGTCAAATCTTTGCCCAGATGTACTTTCCTTGACTTGAGTTGAGTTTGATTTTTGATTGCTTTTTTTGTTAAATTTCATTACTACTGTATAGTCCAGTAAATGAAGGGTGAAAAGTAGGCAAAGTGTACAAAAATCCTGCCGGTCCATGAATTTTCCGTGAAGGGTAGGGTTTGACTAGTAATTGAACATCCAGAAATTTCACACACCTCATCGCCATTTTGGAGGGGTATTCCCAGCCCCAAAGTTCCAAAAATTGGTTTTCCGCCAATATCTTCTAAAATATGGCATTTAGAGGGGAAAAATGAAGAGTAGTTCATTTACAAAAATGGTCCTCATGATTTTTTTCGCAACATTAATATTTTTCGCAAAAACCGATGTTGAAAAATCCATAATTTTGAGGTTTCATGGATTTCTGAAAAACCACTAAACTCGAAAAAGAAATGAGGGCACATCCAAAAAGGAAAAAAATTCCCAGCTTTAAAATGACATATCTTGGAAGACAATCTGATAATGTACAAACTTTTAGACAGTGATTGTTCGCAAAATATTCCCAACCTCGAAAAACAGCAAAAATTTGGAAATGAAAACACCAACTGAAAAATCAAGGGGCAAGAAAGATGGCCAATAAAAATTTCTGAGATCAATAAAGACCTTTAGAGGACCCGTAATAACAAAAAATCGAGAGTAAATGTCTATTATTAAGAAAAATATGAGTAATTTACCGAAAAAGAAAGTTATTACAAAATCTTTGATCCATTTTATAAATATAAAAATGGGCCTTGAATCATCGGATATGATAGCTGTGGATTTCCCCTTTCATCTGAATTTTGAATCGTGAAAAAATATGCATTTTTACCCGAGATATTGAATAATTTGTTCGCCCGGTCATGAGTAAGTGGAAAGAACCCGCTCTTTCGACTCGGGAGCGGGAGCTCAACATAAGGATCCCGCTTGAGGGCCATTATCTCGAAAACTATCGAGTTTTCGTCAAAAATCATGACAACCATTTTTGTAGATAATGACCTGATCTTCATTTTTTCCCTATATAAAAATTCTCTAAATGCCATATTTTAGGAGATATTGGCAGGAAACCAATTTTTGGAATCGTTTCTGGGACCCTTTATTTACTGAACTATTAGTAAATGTAAAATATTTTTAACTGGGATAATAAGTCAACACATTTGTTTTTTATCTTTTGAATCCATTGGAAAATGTTTGCTAGACTGGAAAATTTTTGTTTATTATTTTAAACTACCTGCATAAAATACAACACTGCTTACACAAAATAATGTACAGGTTGGGCAAATAAGAACGGCCTTCGACCATATCTTAGGATCGGATTGAAGTACTTACATCTTTGGAAAAAAAAATTATATGGCAAAAGGGGTTTCGAGAAAAACCTGGAAATTATTTACAGACCTGCAAGTCTATATTTGATATTACAAGATTAATGGAAAAAAAATCGATTTTTCTTTATTCAAAATTAATCGATTTGTCAAAAACCGATTTTAATAAAGAAAGAATTGATTTCTGCGAAAATCGATTTTTTTGTATTATTTTAAAAAGTACATGCTTTTCATATTCCGATATTAAACCTAAAAGATTCATTCATTAACAATTTATCAGATTAAAAATCAAATAAAATTATATGAAAATTGTCAAAAATTTTGAAATATGGTCGAAAATGGTCAATAATTGTCAAAAACTATCAAAAACTGTCAAAAATGGACAATTATCGTCAAAATTGGTCAATAATTGTCAAAAATTGTTAAAATTTTGAAAAATAGTCAATAATTTTGAAAAATGGTCTAAAATTTTGAAAAATTGTCAAAAATGGTCAAAAACTGTTCAAAATTGACAATTATTGTCAAAAACTATCAAAAATTGTCAAAAATTGTCAAAAACTGTCAAAAATGGACAATGATTTGTTAAAAATTGTCAAAATTTTGAAAAATAGTTGATAATTGTCAAAAATTGTTAAAGTTTTTGAAAAATTGTCAAAAATTTTGAAATATGGTCAAAAATGGTCAATAATTTTCAAAAATGGTGAATAGTTTTCAAAAATGGTCAAAAATTCGGAAAAATGGTCCATAATAATTGTCAACAATTGTCAATAATTATCAAAAATGGTCAATGACTAAGTTGGGAATTCTGGAACCGTTGGCGATACTTGACACTGAACACTGTTTACACTACCACTACACCAACACTAACACTTTACACTATCTTACGCGCGTTTCGATAACCAAGTTATCTTCTTCAGAGACTGAAGGTAAACTTACAGTCTCTGAAGAAGATAACTTGGTTATCGAAACGCGCGTAAGATAGTGTAAAGTGTTAGTGTTGGTGTAGTGGTAGTGTAAACAGTGTTCAGTGTGAAAATGGTCAATGGTCTAAAATTTTGAAAAATAGTCAAAAAATATCAAAAATGGTTAAAAATTGTCAATTATTGTTAAAAACTGTTAGAAATGGACAATTATTGTTAAAAATTGTCAAAATTTTGAAAAATAGTTGATAATTGTCAAGAATTGTTGAAGTTTTTGAAAAATTGTCAAAAATTTTGAAATATGGTCAAAAATGATCAATTGTCAAAAATTTGGAAAAATGGTCAATAA
The DNA here is from genome assembly GCA_947563755.1 of Lochmaea crataegi. Taxonomy (NCBI): domain Eukaryota; kingdom Metazoa; phylum Arthropoda; class Insecta; order Coleoptera; family Chrysomelidae; genus Lochmaea; species Lochmaea crataegi. The sequence goes on from OX387424.1 coordinate 36,861,159, forward strand.
TTGTCAAACATTTTCAAAAATGGTCAATAACTGTCAAAAAATATCAAAAATGGTCAAAAATTGTCAAAAACTGTCAAAAATGGATAATTATTGTCAAATATTGTTAAATTTTTGAAAAATGGTCGATAATTGTCAAAAACTATCAAAAATGGTCAAAATTTTTGAAAATTTATCGAAAATTTTGAAAAATTGTCAAAAATCGCCAATAATTGTCAAAAACTATCAAAAAAGGACAATTATTGTTAAAAATTGTTAAAATTTTGAAAAATAGTTGATAATTGTTAAAAATTGTTAAAGTTTTTGAAAAATTGTCAAAAATTTTGAAATATGGTCAATAATTGTCAAAAATGGTAAAAATTTGGAAAAAGGGTCCATAATTGTCAATAATTATCAAAAATGGTCAATAATTTTGAAAAATGGCCTAAAATCTTGAAAAATGGTCTAAAATTTTGAAAAATTGTCAAAAATGGTCAAAAACTATCAAAAATGGTTAAAAATTGTCAATTATTGTTAAAAATGGACAATTATTATAAAAAACTGTCAAAAATGGTTAAAAATTGTCATCATTTTGAAAAATGGTCAAAAATTATCAAAAATTTTGAAAAATGGTCACTAATTTTGAAAAACAGTCAAAATGGTCAATAATTGTTAATATTTTGAAAAATGGTCAATAATTGTCAAAAGTTGTCAAAATTTTGAAAAATAGTCAATAAATAATACGAGCCGTTTCCGAAAATCGATTTAAACACGTAATTTTTAAAATCGATTTACTAAAAATCGATTAATATTGCTATAAAAATCGATAACTATAAATCGATTATAAGAAAATAACAATCGATATATATAAAAATCGATTATTTTTGAACATCCCTACCATAAAGTAGTTTTTGTACCGTCCCAAGAACGATACTATAATCAATTGGAACGCGAAAGAAATACAGCACTTGCGCGAACGAAAGCTAGAACGGTTCTATCGCCAATTGGTACGAACCTTTTTTCGTATCTCGCTCATGTACAAAAGAACTAAGGCGGACAGATTTTCTTGACTTCAGGTAGAACTTAGGATAGTTTTTCACTTGTATTAAGCAAAAAAAGCTTCGATTTCCCGAAAAATTTGTCGGTGAATTTCTCAAATTCTGTTCTCGCAGGACCGAAGACAGACTATTGAATAATCCATAATCTGGTTTTATTAAAATTCCTTAAAAAAAGGTAGTAGCATTGAAAGTGTACGCATTCCTGAACTAGGACAGCTTCAAAATCGTTAGCATCCATTTTTTCCAAAAGAAGATGACTTTTCCGTCAGAGTCGATGGTGACAGCTTCTCTTATTTTTCTCAGAAATGAAAATTTTCATTAAATTCATTGCCGTTTTTCTAACTCGGACACGAGTCTATCTAAGAGGATAAGAAATGTGTTGACTCTGAAAGTGCCACTCGCAGTCATTCTAATTTCTTCATAAAATCTTTTTTTTTTCGGTTGTATATTGCTTCGATACGCTTAATTCCATCGCATTTTCTTCGAAATGCTTGAAATTCTCTCGATCATCTACGAAAACCTTGATTGATTTCAAAGAACTTCGTGCCAAGAATCTCTCAAACTTTTACACGCGTCCTCTCTACCTGACCAACGTTTCAGATTCACTATCTTCAGGGTTTTACCTTTCTCGTCTTAACTCGATAATTTTTGCCATTTAGGTATAAATAATGTATTTTTTTTAATTTCTTTAAGACAAATGCAATTTTTGAGCCAAATTTGCCGCCCTAGACTATTTGTTTAAATTTTGTTCAGGTAAAATGCTAATTTGCTGTGAAGTGTCAAAAGATAATACGAAAGTGACGTTTACAATACATCGTTTCACAGGAAAACAAGTTCATAACCGTGTCCGCCGAGATGTGGGTTATTTATCTAGACGCATCACAATTTTAAAATGGACGTTCTGTCCAATGATAGTTGGGATTTAAAACCTTTGAATCTTCATCAAGTAAACGAGAGTACAAAAACTCGTCACCCGGTATATATTCAAAATAAAATGATTAACCTCCTGAATATAAAAAAACTTTGTAGTTAATAAATAACTGTCAAATCACGAATTTCATTAATAGACTAAATAACTGGATTCTACGCCAACAATTATCGAAAAGTTAAACGATGTGACTGTGACTCGCTTAGCGGCAGGTATAAATTAAATTCGTTTTGAGTTTTGAAATTAATTCGATAGAAAAAAACACGTGTCGTAATCTAATAACCAGTTTAACTGTCAAACCCGGCACAAATTGAATTATACTACTTTTTTCCAATTAATGACACACCTGGGCGCATGGATTATTTATAGCCGGACCCCAGGCAGACGCTTTATTTGAAAATATAAACGTTCTCATATCTTATTCGGATCTACACATAGACTGAGTTTAAACTGTAAAAAAAAAGAAAGTAAATAGTTTTAAGCCTTTAACGGTTTTTTAGACTTAACGTTCCATAACATTCAGATGTTTTCGTTTTTTATCAAATAAAAAATGATGTGTGAACTTTTTTTTGAAACTTCATTCTTCCTCAAAAAAAAAACTGTATGTTTTAAAGTTTTTTTATCGGTCTTTTAGCGCCTTCTGTAGATTATGCGCATTACAAATTTTACAACATGAGGAATTATGCTAATTGTCAATTAGCATTAATTGCTCATGAGTAAAAATGCTGCGTAATTGTAATATAGCATAATATGCGCTATTCAACTTTTTACAGATATGCTCAATATTTGAAGACTAGTTCATATTACTATCTAAAATTATACCCAAAAATTTTGTGGTCTGAGATGCGTGTACATCAACGGACTCAAGTCTGATAGTAAAGTTGTTAAATTTTTTATTTCTCTGAGAAAATTTCATAAGCACAGTCTTATTAGGATTTACTATTAAAGAATTCCTACTACACCGTTCAACATAATTATGCATGGGAAAGCTCACCAAGTTTGTCAGAAAGTTCCGAAAGAGATTCAGCATCTACTGCTAGTGTGGTGTCATCAGCGTATAATACGGTGTAATTGGCTTTTGTGTATAAATGAAGGTCATTTACATATAAAAGAAATATTAACGGACCCAAAATAGAGCTTTGTGGTACTCCATGATCAACATTACGTAGTTCAGATTAGGGATATTCGATATACATCGATGCATCGAAAACATCGATGTTTACGATGCGATACATCGAATCGATCCGATGTTTTGAAAAGCTATCGATATACTCGATGTATCGATGTTTTTTTCCTACAAATTTTTACAAAAATGTATACATCATCAGCATATACTGGAGTTTTTAGGGAAATATTTAATTTTTTATGAAACCATGTCAAGAACTTTCGTTTAAAGAGAAAAAACGTGCGTGGATACCTTTCCGTGTGTGGTCACTTTACGAGACACTCTTCTTATATTTTTGTTGACATAGTTGCCAAATGTATATTTTTTCCCGAAAACGCCAGAAAAAAATAAATATTAATAAATACAACACCCTATATTTTTTTATACCGTCCGAAAGTCCCTTTCTTCCACTTTCTTACTTTTAGAAAAGTACTCGATGTTAACAAAAAAATCGATGTTTTCATACGATACATCGAAAGACATCGATGTTTTTTCTAAGTGGACAACCCCTAGTTCAGATTTGTTATTATCAATCTTCAGTGAAATGTATAGTCAAGCATTTTCTCTAAAACCAATCTGTTATGAAGAAATCTATGTATTTATATCCTAATATCTTTCTGTAATATTTTTTTTTTCAATTTTTTTTTCAGAATAGACAAAATTTAATCGTAATCCTATAAAGCCTATTGGTAAATCGAGCAGTGAATATTAAGTATCCTAATTATACCTCATTTTAAATTTTCTTTCCAGAATATACTACTTCAAATAGGGTCTCTTTTTCATTCTTCAAATTCCTCTTTTAAATACTTATTATACTCATTATAACTGTGCTGGACCTTTAAATATCTTCTAAAATTCCATACCGAAGAGAACATATGATAGTAGATATTCCTATTTTTTATCTCGTATTTCTATTTCTATTTCCTAACTTCACACTTGAACAGCGAACTGTCAAAGGAGTATTTAACGGCGACATTTACCTCTGCTCGCGCTCATTGGTCAAATCATATAGCGCGCGCTTGGCTTTCTGTAAAACACTTCCGTCCCATTTCAAAAAGCACAGCCACAAATTCCAGGGAACCGAGCGGAAAGATGTACCACATCAAAAACTTTGCATTTTGTGTATATAAAATAGTTAGGTAGTAGGTGAATATCTTTGAGTATATTTGTTAAATACTCATCTGTAGCTTGTCTGGCAAAATTATAATTTCGCTCACAAATGGAGGTTAAATTGTCCCTATGTGTATGCTTTGGACCTTTTTGTATTTTCCGATGTTTTCGGATTTTTAATTTAAAGAAGTTGTTCCAAAACTATTCATCATTACGTTTTAATCACTAAAGTTTACATTTTTCCAAATAAATCCAAAAAAATCTCATCCTTCTCTCAAAATTTGAAAAAATACTTTATATTCTTTTGATACTTTGCTTTATTTGGAATAAAAACTTTTACAAAATGGTTTTTAAATACATGAATTAAAAATTTGATGGAACTATTTCTTATCTTTTACATTAACCAAAATCAAAGCTTTTAATTTATCGGTTGGTATCTCATGAATGTTAACTTTTCTGAATTCGACGAATCGTGTACATTGTATCAACTAAGTTACCTGATACTCCCTGTCATCGCATTCCTTTCTAGATGTATCTGCTTTTTTGTATCACTGAATTTATCGTCATGTTTGTAAAGGAGTCGCAACAGGTTTTTACAATGGCAAAGTATCCAAAGAAGATAATACCTGACACTTAATGTCACCATTATCTACGTGACTCTAGTCAGAAATTTGATGAAATGCCAATTCTTAAAGTACTCTGTTAGATAAGCCGGACGAGAATTCTAAAAGCTATGGAGGTTTGTTTTTAGAAATAAATTGTTGTCTTGGGAATGCACCGTTTGAATATCAAACTAGGTATACGATTATAACCTTATTTCTGTTTAGTTGTGTCTTATATTGTGAATCACATCTGAAAAGGGTGGGGGCAAAAGCTTTGTAACGACACATGTTAAAATTTAAGTTTTGTATGTTTAATTAACATAATTAGTCGTTTAATGTTTCCTGTCGTTTGTTTTCTCTTTTCTCTAAAATATTTGACTTTATGTTGATTTTATTAAAGATTATTTAAGAAAAATATTAAAATAACTTTTTTCTTTTGATTACTTTTAAATACCTCAGGGGAGGGGGATCTAAAAAACCTGTGACAAGGACGGGGGGAGGGATTAGAAAGTCCGAAAATTCGTGTGACGTAATTTATGGATGGCCATTTAGGTTTATAAGATTTTTTAATTCTTATGTCTCGATTTGCGAATTTTATTGTGTAATATAAACACACTTTTGTATGAAGAGATCATCATCATTATCATCATTATCATCATCATCATTATCATCATCATCATCATCATGACCGTTCAATCCCGAGAGATTGTGGCTAGCTCAATAGAGCTGTGTTTAATCCTATTGACGAGGTGGATTACTCCTCTTATATCAGTGCGACTATAATCTTTTCTTCTGTCCTGGCCTCATTTGTTATAGTTCTCCATTTTCTTCTGTCTCTGCATATTGTTTTCCAGTCTCTGATTTCAATGCCTTTATATCTTCCTCTACTTGATCCCACCATCTGCTTCGTGGTCTTCCTCTTCTTCTCGTCTTCAATGGAACCCATGTTGTTATTCTTTTTAATATTTCTGTTGGTGCTCTTCTCATAATGTGTCCCATCCATTCCAATCTCCTTGCTTTTATATATCGGACTATATTTTCTCCACCTGCTTCCTTTTCTATTTCTATGTTTCTTTTTAATCTTCTTTCCCCATCTCTTGTTATGTCTGGTCCAAGTATTGTTCTTCATTTATTCGTAGCCCGAATCTTTGTGCCTCTGCGTCCAGCTTCTCTACTGCTTTTATTAGACTTTTCTTAGTTCTAGCCACTATGGTGAGGTCGTCGGCATAAGCAATTAACTGGGTCTCGTCCACTATCATATTTTTCTCGTTCAAGTTTGCATTCCTTAAAATGGATTCAAGTACTAGGTTACACCGTGTTGGAGAAGTTGAGTCTCCCTGTTTTACACCTTTATTCATTTTAAATTCTTCTGAAATTTCACCTTGGAATTTTACTCTCCTTTTAGTGTTTTGTAGGGTCATTTCCACCAATTCCCTAAGCTTCTTTGGGATTCCTAGTATTTTTAGTGTTTCTATAATCTTGTGTCTTATGATAGTGTCAAATGCGTTCCTGAAGTCTATGAAAATTACGTGTAGATCATTATTGTATTCCAGGGATTTTTCAAGGATTTGTTCGATGGTGTGTATTGCCGTTACTGTTGAAGAGATAATAAATAAATTTACAAGGATGCGTGAAAGATACGTTTCTAAAAAGATCTCCTAATGCCGCTCCGATACAATTTTAACTCCGCTCGTACGATCTAACTACAAAAGACACACGGTATCTGTCTATAGCTCGATTGGAACTTCTAATATCCCGAAAAAGAGTAGCATCGGAGACCGAGTGAGATAGACATTGCGCTGGGATGAGCTTAGAGTGAACCTACTATTCATTGTCTATGTTACCTTGGGTTGGGTTAGGCTTTTTGTGCTCTTGGTTGTACCGTTTTTGTGAAGAGACTTATCAGGCTCAACAGTCTTTTCACTAGATCCTTCTTGGAGAAATCATCCCTTGGGCGCTCTAGTCCTAAGAGTCTATAACTCCAATAAGACAGTGCTTCACCTTCGAAGATAATGTGTGAGGATGTTTCCTCCTCTTCCATACCCAACCGACAGATAGGTTCATCCACATATATGCCAATTGTATGCATGTGTTTCCTTAAGGTGCAGTGTCCGGTGAGTAATCCCGTTACTTTCCTTATCTGGCCCCTGCTGAGTATTAACATTTCATTATTCAGCGACTCCGAGGGTTTTCGACCAGGGACTGCTCTGCCTTGGCACGTGGCTACAGAACTGTAATGTTCTTGCTATTTATTTAAATAGTTTTTACTTGTGGGATAAAATTATACACACTTATATGGCTCATTACTATTGATTTATTTATAGAAACACACACTGTATTGAACTTAATTTATATACACACTTTACTTAATGCCTACTAATTTATTTACACTGGGTATAATAGTTCTAATTTATTTTTACCACTTGAATATTACACTATTTATCTTCACTATTTCATTCACTGTCCGATTACTAAGAACTTCTGTAAACTGTCTGTGAACTAACTCTTTACTGTCCGTTAACTATCTTTTTACTAACTGTCAACTCACTCAAAAACCCGCGTATATATAGTCTTTATCAATTCTGGAAATTTCTTGTATTTTCCACGCTCGTCGTATGCGTTTAGATTTATGTGAAATGCTTAGTCCACTAAGCAGAAATATTGCTCATTAATTTATAAAAATCCAATTTTAATCTATGCTGCTATAAACTGGCAACATTGCTTATAAATTTGTGTCTATATATTTTCAGCACGCATATATAAAACATCTCATCAGTATTCTACCGGTACTTTTCTCTCAATCTGAAAACTGAAATCACGGGTTTCGCCATGTAGAGTTACATAAACAGCCATTTACTTCTTCTCTCTCGACACACGGTCATAAATATCCGCGCCACCTTGCGCTCTTTAAATTGAATTCCTTGCGTATAGATGACAAAAAATTAAATTAAGTGAGCTTTTTTTTGTCGGTCTGACATTCGCACTCCTTTTAAGAATGTTTTCAATTTGATTGTCGAAGGAAAAAACGAATCAGTTGATAATGTTGAGTTGATGTGTTAAGTACTCATAAACTATTTTAACAAGATTAAAAATATACGGCGAAGTAGAAAAATAAAATGTATTAACTTTTAAAACAAATACAGAATTTATGACGCCCGACCGACAACCATTCGTCAGACGAATAAATGATAATAGGCAGTGGCGTCGGTTCTAGTCGTTCATTAATTATTATACTAACAAAATAAATGTACAAAATAATATTTTAGTATTGCCGAGAATCTGAATTGCATTGTGATTAACTGTATTTAAACTTCCTAACACGATTACAGCTTGCACGCTACTGAGTGTTTTACACTGTTTGGGAGTTTGCTCGAATATGCTAAACCAATACCAGTCGATGTGAAATAATCAATATCGCTATCTCACTTATGTAGTACATCTAAGTAATTGGCGAGTACCGTTTTCAGGATATTATGATACAATTTAGCCATTGCGACTCTAACTCAAGATAAAGGTCCGTATAATTAACATGGGGAGCATTGGAGAGTTTTTTAAATCAATTAGCTTGAAAGATTATTAACAATACCTATACATGCCGGAAAATCGAACAGAAACATCTTGCAAGCTGTGGACCTCAGTATAGTAGTGAATTTTACCATAGATATGAATCAAAACTTTTCGACGATCTTGTACCACGACAACTACCTTAAATAATTAAAAGCTCTGAACAACACACTAGAAGAGTAAACAGACGTATTTTCTGATTCCAACATAAATAATATCAAAATATATTTATTTATTTTGTTGGCATCCAGAGATGTTGCCATGTCGTATTATTATTTATATAGTATATATATATAGTATTATTTAAAAGTAATAATCACTCAATGACTTGAATCTTTTTGTGGTTCCTTAATATATGTCCTTCAATACTGTACTTGAGATAAATGTATTATAGCGATTTATTTAATTTTTGACAACAGGATGTCAATCCGAGGGATTCTGTAATTCTACATTTTTTAGTAAATATGACAACACCGCTTATATTGAATGTTTACGTTTGTTTTGATTTTGACCAAATATTGTATGGCAGTTGAACTGTGGTATCCAATCTGGTCGACGGCAACTAAAATTTATTCCTCAAATAAAATTTCTATTATTACCCGAAAATATTAATATGGTTATTCATTTAATTTAAACCCCTCTTCACACAGCACGGCACTGTTGTTGGAAACTGCGACCTTTGTTGTGTATTGCTATCCTTGTTTTGGAGTGAAAGAATCGATTTAAATGTTGGTTACAAAAAAAATGTGTTGTCTTTATTGTCTGTTCAATGATCGAAGGTTAGAAGTTAGATCATCGCATTGATTGGTAAAAAAAATCTACTTTCGTCACTCGTTGAACGATATAATATTTCAAACTCCTTTAAACTAGTTTGACACTTAGTTTGAATTTTCAAAACCTATCATTGCTCAGTTTGACTTGATTTCAAGTAGGAAACTCAAGTCAATCTCAAACATTCAAGTCAAACTTGTGCAACTCTAATTGAGAGCACAAAGAAACCATAACTTGATGTCCAACGTATAACGTGTGATGCCTATTAGCATAAAATAAAATAAGAAACTATTATTAATAAATCATTGAACGTTGAAGTTGCATAAATAAAACCAACGAGGCCGACATGTATCGAGAGTCAAGTTCATCACGTAAATAAACATATAACATTAAATAGTAAATATCAGCCTGAACTTGAACTATAATATAAATATATAGAAACAAACGAAAACATATTCATTCTAATTCATATAGAGAGATGCAATTCATATTCATTCATATGGTGTGCAGCCTTAACTTCTTATTAAAGTGGCATGAGCGTACCATCGGGCACGGGACGGATATGTGTGTCCCGGGCTTTATAGAACGTCCATAAAACCAATGGCACTGATGTGAAACAGCACATTACGTCAATAAAGTTGTAATGGATGAAAGACATGGCAGGATCGCCATGTAATGGATGCGTCTCCAATGGATACGTTGGTAGACTAGGGGTGTGGAAAGGCCTCTGAATCGGTGGTATTGCGGGTCACTTGGAGGATCATCTCAAGGGAATTAAACAACTACTTCTAGCACTGGGATATGTTTGATTTATTTACTATATTACATTACACCACTTACTAAGGCTAATGATATACATAAGTACCTAGCCGTATAGCATACTTATATTTAATGGTTGAAGATTACTGATCTCTGACCATTCGACTATATATAGTATATTCTTCATGACTTTAAATCAACTTCTCCTATAGTAAATATTGAATGCATATTTATATAACTAGTCAAGTTCAAATAAAACAAATATACATATTACTATTTTGCCTTACTTCACGCTTGAACTTGACTTTCTATTCAATAACCTTCTTAATTTATATTTATATAATAATGAAATGTTCGAACGTTTTGTTGAAATAAGATCAAGGGAATTTAATTCTTATTTTAAATATTTATTATTATATTATTATATTGGGCCAAAAGGCATCACAAAGTAAATCCTTTTCGAAACAATTTTAAAATACGTTTGTATTCGATCTCAGGTTACTAACCATCAATTAATAAAGGTATAATTATATTTTTATGTATTTAAAGGATCCTTCCAATTATATTTTATTACTGTTATATTATGCAAATGAATAGTAATGAATATTGCGTTAATGTCCCGAATTCCCAGGAGATATCAGTTGATTAATCGTTCGCGTAGTTATACATAATTACATATAAATACATCAATTAGCACATATAAATTATTGTCTAATATGATTATAAATGTGTAATTGCCTATGTCTACACCTAGTATATGGATGTACAGATTGTGTTACGACTAACTAAACTATCTATACAGGATTGTGAAAAAGTATGGAACCAAGTAAATATATTTAAAACCCCTGATATTAATTTTTTAAATAGAAAATTTACAGAAATTTTTATATATAAAAAAAGGTGAGCGGTCGTCGGACCGCCCACAGAAGCTTGCTTCTTATGCACAATAGAATGACCATTTTTCGTGAATTTTGACAATTTTTTCAAAATTTTTCACAATTTTTTCAAATTTTAACTATTATTGACCATTTTTGACAATTATTGACCATTTTTGACAATTATTGACCAATTTTGACAGTTTTGACAATTATTGATCATTTCTGACAATTTTTCAAAAATGTTGACCATTTTAGACCATTTTTCCAAATTTTAACAATTATTGACAATTTTTGTGCATTTTTGACAATTTTCAATAATTATTGACCATTTTTGACAGTTTTTTATAATTATTGACCATTTTTTCAAAACATTTTGACAATTTTTGACAATTTTTTCAAATTTTAACAATTATTGACCATTTTTGACAGTTATTGACCAATTTTGACAGTTTTGACAATTATTGATCATTTTTGACAAATTTCCAAAAATTCTGACCATTTTAGCCCATTTTTCCAAAATTTAACAATTATTGACCATTTTTGACAATTTTTGTGCATTTTTGAAAGGTTCTGACAATTATTGACCATTTTTGACAATTTTTAACCATTATTGAAGGTTTCTTATAATTATTGACCATTTTTTCAAAATTTTGACAATTTTTTCAAAATTTTGACAATTTTTGACCATTTTTCAAAATTTTAACAATTATTGACCATTTTTGACAGTTTCTGACAATTATTGACCATTTTTGACAATTTATCAAAAATTTTGACAATTTTCAACAATTATTGACCATTTTTGACAACATTCAAAAATTTTGACAATTATTGTAAATTTTTCAAAATATTTAACAATTTTTGATCCTTTTTCAAAATTTTAACAAATATTGACTATTTTTGACCATTTTTTAAAATATTTAACTATTTTTGACAATTATTGATCATTTTTGACAATTTTTCAAAAATGTTGACCATTTTAGACCATTTTTCCAAATTTTAACAATTTTTGACAATTTTTGTGCATTTTTGACAATTTTTAATAATTATTGACCATTTTTGAAAGTTTTTTATAATTATTGACCATTTTTTCAAAAATTTTTGACAATTTTTGTGCATTTTTCCAAAATTTAACAATTATTGACCATTTTTGACAGGTTCTGACAATTATTGACAATTTTTAACCATTATTGACAGTTTTTTATAATTATTGACCATTTTTTCAAAATTTTGACAATTTTTGACCATTTTTCAAAATTTCAACAATTATTGACCATTTTTGACAATTTTTCAAAAATTTTGACAATTCTCAACAATTATTGACCATTTTTGACATTTTTTTATAATTATTTGACAATTTTTGACTATTTTTCAAAATTTTAACAATTATTGACCATTTTTGACAACATTCCAAATTTTTGACTATTTTTGTACATTTTTGACAATTTTTGACCATTTTTGACAATTTTTGAGATTCTGACAATTATCATTTTTTACGTAAAAATACTTAAGTAGGTAATTTTTTTTGGAACAAACATGAAAATCGCAAAGTAGAGACATAAAATTAAAAATTCAGTGTGATAGATGAACCTTTCTACCAAGCTAACTAAATCTCGTTCAATATTGGTGCAGCTTCAAATGTCCGCGTTGGTTGATTTTCCAATAGTTTCTTGGTTTTGTTAAAATGTTTGTAACTACACTGAAGCCTTTTTTGACTAGGAATGATGATGGAAAAGCGATAAGGTATTTTTCAGTAGTGTTTCACAATGCAGGATACTCTGTTAGTTTAAATGTTGCACCACTGCAACCAGAACTTCTGCTTAAGCTCCTCGTCTGTGCTGATGGTGATCAACTCTTCTTGCATTATAACATTGGCTTTTTCCATGGATGAGATATTGTACGGATTTATTATCCATTGAGAAATTTGTAAATTTAAGAGATCCTCAAACCTCACAAAGGCCGATATTATTAATTTTTCTTCAATCTAGTTGAGATCGTCATCCTGCAGCTGAAAATTAACTTTGTTAAACATACCAAAGATATCAGTCAAGTAGTAAATATCTGTTTTTCTTGTTTTCTTTCAAATTTGGGTATTTTTCTTGTAAGAACTTACTAACATATTAGTCATTCTTATAAGAAGTTGGAACACGTAACACACAGTATCTTGAAAGTTCCAAATAAGAACTTTTGTTAATTAATAGGGGTTGATTTTTAGACCTCGTCGACCCCCAAAATCAGTTTTCGTTTATGTCGACCACTGGGAAACTGATTTCGACTCCACGAGGTCAATATCGACCAATTTGGGAATCCCTGCTCCATATTCTAGAAGTTAGATCGAAAATAAAATTTGTAACATGCCGTTGAGCTGTTACGTTTTTTGTTTTAAAACTTATTTATTCAGCAAATTTCCTCCAACATTTTTACAAAAGTTGCCGTTTTCTTGTCGCATGTGGAACATTAATTTTTATCGAACTCCACTTCCATTTTTGTCTTTATATATTAGAAATTTCAAATTATCGATTGGAACTCTTGCTAGAGTGTAAGACACCCTCAAAGACACCTTCAAGATATCTCCAGGTCCACTTCTCTACGCACTCTTCCCGGAGAAGATATATACTTAAGATAAGTACCATAAAAAGTACAGGCCTCATTGTTTTGTTCCGTTCCTGGAAAAAAATAAAATTAATGTTTTAACTTCTTTTTAATTTCTCATCCACTCGGCTATAAGAGCTTTAGGGGATAGATATTACCCAATAAAGGAGAAAGAAGAAGAAGAAGCTGTAGGGGATCGTGTCCGGGCCAAAGTAAGTTATTGATTTTTTTTAAATATATATTAATTTAATTTCCACAAGGTGTTTCTACCTTTTTCGCCTTAGTTTTCTTTTTCTTTAAATTCGTTTTGTTCTTTCATCGACGTCTAAAAGGTAGTGGCGCCCTGAAGCTTCTTATAGTCTGACAACCTCTGACATACTTACCTAGTGCAGCACTAACATGGAGTAGAACCACCCTTGAGAAGAGTCTCATGCCGGCATCTGTCTCAAGTGGCCACTCTAGCGCCCAGTAAGGTTACAACCTGTAAAAAAATTGTCATAGTTTTGTAAAGCCTGTTATCAATAGATGTCGAAGATCATAGTTTAATTCTATTATAACGCCTTGCAGATTTTGAAAAATATTTTTCAAAGAACAGAGACCGTTCACTAAGAAGCAACAACTACTCTTCGGGATATATGCCCCGACAGACATTGAATCACACTTGTAAGTTAAATGGGGTTTGTATATCTGCAAGATATAACCAACCATTCTGATTTGCGATTAGAAGGGACGACATCATGTAATGATGAGGCGCAAATACGCCGAAACTGGTCTACAAGTGATGTCCCTTCTAATTACAAACCAGAATGGTTGGTTATATCTTGCAGATATACAAACCCCATTTAACTTAGAAGTGTGATTCAATATCTGTCGGGGCATATAGCCCGAGAAGTAGTTGTTGCTTCTTAGTGAACGGTCTGTTCTTTGAAAAGTATTTTTCAAAAACTTTGTAAGGCGTTATAATAGTATTAAACTATTACCTCTGACATCTATTAATTGTGAATTGTTAATTTTATTGGTTCTTTAACAATATGATAGATATCGCTCGTTTTGGAAATGAACAATGAGTATTGTCTACACAAATTTGCATTTAATACATTATTAATGTAAGATATTCAGTCATGACACCATAACGAGAATATGTTTAAAATTTAAATACAATTTTGTAGTTTTTATGCAAAAGTTGGAATAATTAAACTTATAGTTGATAACATAATCTTATAAATTATCAAAAGTGCACGATGCTTCACCAAGAGGAACTGAATTTTCTAACTAGTCTCTTGATAAATCAGTTTCAGACCATAGCTTTGCTACGGTGTCTGCCGTTTCATTACCTACAATACCCTTATGCCCCGGGAACTACTTCAGTGTTACTCTATTATGTTTTCACAGGGTTGAAGGCTGGGGACATGCTAAAGATTTTAGTGCCTCCTGACTATCTGAGAGTATAAGGACCTTTCGGCATATATACCCTCTTTCAATGTTCATTTGCAAACACGTGTCGATATCGTAGATTTCCGCCTGGAATACGGATGCAGCTCCTGTTTCTATGTCAGTTTTAGATCCGTATGTGTAGCACTCCAACGTTCCTTCCTGACTGAACGTTTCCAACCCATTCCAGTTTAGCTGGATATGGTATGGTTGGTTATCGTTAATCGTGGTGAACTTGTTATCACTTCTCATTTCAAAATGCGAGTTTGTGATAAAATCTAAAAGGAGAACGTTCATTCAATCATACATTCGTTTGGGTTGTGTTCAACAGCCCAGGCACTTGAACTGAATCTTTGTACCATTTCCCATGTTATCTACTTCCATGCCAGAAGCTTCGTGTCTTCTATATTATAGGCCAGTTTGACTGGAGGGATTTTCAGTAGTTGTAATGGTTTTATTAATTCCTCTCCAAAGTGCTTCCGTCTGATTCCTTGTAAGTTCTCACAGGAGCAGAGTATGTGACTAGGTGTTTCATCATAGAGTTCACATTATCTGCACATAGATTCACTAATTTTACCCATTTTGTGCAGATATTTCTTCAGGGTGCAGTGTCCAGTCACCAGGTCGGTAACTGTCTTCAAATCTTACCCAGTTTCAATGGCCTGTTTGAGAGTTCCTTGTCCACTTTGTTCATTAAACTCTTTGTATGGAGGTGCCCTTGTGTCAACCTCCATCTTTCTAGTTCCCGATTTCCCCTCTTATGGAATCTTGTGTGATTCCACAAAACAGTTCCGGACCTATGAAGTCTCCTTTAGAACCTTCTTTAGCTAACAGGTCCGCCACACTTTATTACTTGCAATCCCCTCATGTTCCGGCACCTATATTTGAGACACTTTGTTGTCCCTTGCCAGCCTGTTAAGTTTTTTACCAGTCTAGACCTAGTTGTAGGATTACCGATAGCTTTAAGCAGAGCCTGGCTGTCAGTATATCCTCTTCTGATGTTTTCATCAATGCCTATAGCGGCAATCGTCTCTGCTTGAAACACAGACGTATATTGACCAAGGCTCGAGAACATTCTCTTTATAGGTCCATTTATACCAGCCCCAGTGCTATAACTCTCTCAATTTCAGCCTAATAATTGCCATCATCGCCTCCGCCCTAACAAAAAGTTCCAAAGGAGGAAGTCCAGGGTTTCCATTGATGCCTTCCCCGTGCTGTTCATTGCCCCGGTAATACGAAGGAGGGCTTGTCTTTGGATTGCAGTTGATATGTTCACTGCGGAGGACACTTCTGTCCTCCTCCACCAGACAATTGTTCCATAGGTGATCGTTGGCCATATCACAGTTGTGTAAAACCAGTGTACTACCTTAGGTCGTATTCCCCAGGTTTTGCCCATAACGCTTCTGCATTGCCAGAAAAGCCTAATCGCCCTGGTAGTCATTTTTTCCAGGTGTGCTTTCCAGTTCAGTTTGGAATCAAGTGTCACTCCCAGATTCTTTGGATATTTCTAGTTCTTCTCCGAACAGCAATACTCTACCCAGCGGGAGAACTCTTCTATTCGTAAAAGTATCTAGTTTTTTTTTGGATTAACTGAAAGGTCCTCTTTAAGGCACCATTCCTCCACAATTCGTAGTGCTTCTTGCAGGACATTCATGATTACCTCTGGGAATTCCCCATTGGTGACAATCATTATGTCCTCCGCAAGGCCCTGCGTCTATATCATTCAACCTGCAGATCAAGTCATCCACAATTAGGTTCCATAGAAGTGGTGAAAGTACTCAACCTTTAGGACATCCTTTAGTTGTAAATTATATCATGCATATTATGTGCTGTTATTCTCCTATGTAGTGCTGTTGATCCCTCTTTTTTTAAGGGATCTGTTTACCAAGGTGGTTACCAAAGTCTGGTGGGTAAGAAAAACATCGTGGGGTCGAAAGCATTGCAGGACTACAGTGCCTGTTTATAAAGTGAAAATAAGTAAAAAACAAAGTTTTAACGTAAAACATCTTCAGTAGAAAATTCAATTACATGACTGTAGTGCCTGTAAGAAGTAGAATTTGTGGAAAAGGGTTGAGGAGAATGTTTAAAAACGAAAAAGTGATAAGTACAGGTGTCTAGTGCCTATCCTACTTACAGGGATTTTGGAAGTATGGTTAGTTATAAAGTTATTGACGTTATAATAAAATAGAAGGACACTAGCAGATACCAGTGATAATTCGTGTCTACTATAAAACTACTACTATAAAAAAAGAAGAAGAAGTAAATCAAAACAAAATTTAAATACAAATGAAAATAAAATAAATAATAAAGTACCTACCTAGGTATTATTGAAATCGGTTCATATACAAAAAAGTTGTTCCCGAACATACATAAAAAAGATATACTTCGAATTGAGACCCTCCTTTTTTAGAAGTCGATTAATAAATTGGAAACTTTCAAAATTATCTTCGTTTACTGTTAAAAAATAAAAAATCACGGTAAAATTTTTCCCTGTGTAATCGTCTGCTGCATACATTGTTGTGAACCTTTTTTTTTGTAAAATTCCCAAATAAATTAAATCTCTATATAAACGATGCTACAACCATAAAAAAACTTGTTCTTTCAGTGCGCGATCGACTGAAATTACTTTATAAACTTTTCGCTGCCGTATCCTGTTACTAAATATGAAATTACGAAAGTTCCTGAAGGTATACGGTGTAATATTTCATAAACATGCTTATTATCGACGATAAACTATTATTATATTACCTATAAGATAAGGCAGACCGGGGATAAAACTAACATATTTGATAAATGCACTTACTTATGGAAAATAAACTAAAAGTCATGCTGCAAGTAAAATGGTCAAAAAAATGTATACTAAGAATTCATCAAAACTAAAGATACGATTGATTGATTGGTTCTGCTCCACCAGTCAGAGGCTTAGAGACCTTTATGCTTTTTATGCTCTTGGCTTTACCGTTTATGTGAAGAGACCAGTAGCCCTTATCAGGCTCAACAGTCTTCAATAGGTCCATGGAGAAATCCTCCTTTGGGTACTCTAGTCCTAGGAGTCCAATGAGAAAGTGCTTCACTCGAAGATAATGTGTTGGGCTGTTTCCTCCTCTTCCATGCACAACCGACAGATAGGTTCATCCCTATATATGCCAATTGTATGCATGTGCTTCCTTGGGGTTCAGAGACCTGTGAGTAATCCCGTCACTTTCCTTATCTGGCCCCTGCTGAGGTTTAATATTTAGTTAGTCAGTGACTCCGAGGGTTTTTTTACCAGGAGTTTACCGTGTTCCTGTTTTGGCTCGTGGCTCCAGTACGTCTGATGTTTAGTTTGAATCCACCGAGATGTACAACCACGTGCAGCAGATTTTGATATTCCAATTACTGGTTCAGGACCAGTGAATGCAAACTTAGTTTCCTCAGAAAGTGAATGTTTGGACAGGTAACATGGTGAACTTTCCATTCTGCACCAAAGAAATATCCCTAAATGGCTCTCCTCCAGATACCAAATTAAGTAATCCCAACACAAATAACATGCTAATGAAACGAACAAAATTTCATTTTACAGACTCAGGTTTCCATCAATTTACTCATGTTAAATTGACACTGAACACGTTTGTGACGAATATAAAGAAGGTTAGGAGTTTGTGTCCTTTGGTTTGTTGTTCATCCAAATTTATATATGTAGCTCCTTCTAGTGACTGTCTGCACTCGTAGATTGGATACAAACAGTATTTAACAATAATATTTTTATAATAATCATTTTTGCAAGTTACCTAAAAGATGTATTGTGCCATCTTTCGTCTACTTAGTTTCTGATGAAAGTTTCAGATATTAATAGTTCCTTCAGACCTATGAATGAATGAATTTTAGGATATCCACAGGCTTCAATTCAGGTAAGTATCCCTCTTTTATCCAGTGGTCACATAGGTGTAGTGCCCTAGGATTCTGTATTTCTATGCAATCCGCTAGTATGTGGATGGAGGTTTTTTCTTCCATTCCACAGCATCTGCAATCTTCTTGTTGCACTATTTTGATCTTTTTAAAATTCTTAATGCGATTTTATTCAGGCTTAGGCATTCATTTGTTCTCACCTGGTTATAGTCTCCCCTAAGTATCTTTGATTGTCTAAGTCCTACTAGATCTTTCCAATGGTCAGATCTTCTCCACTTTTTGGCGTTGCCTATTTCTTACAATATTACATTGTCAAAGATCATTTATAAAAAATCTTTGATGAAAACTTTGACAGTTTACCATATTTTATCAAATAAAAAGTAATAACAAGCTATTTTATTTGATAAAAGATTTTACAGTTCCGAAACAATATGGCTTTTTGTCAAAAAAATTATTAATTTATAAATACTAACGCTATAAGATGTTATACAACCATCAGCATCCCTAATATAAAAACAGGAATAAAAGACTGGACATTTATAAAATAAGGACTGTGAGAAAAAAGTCATTAGAATTGTCACGTATTTTGTCCTTATAGCTGAAAGAGTATACTGAGGCATATGACTGCTGCATTGTAAACTAGCATAAATCTCTCCTGTTGCCAGAAATCGTAGGGTAACCATAAGGCGTTCATCAATCCTTCTGATTCCTTAAATGGGTTCTCTGCCGGGATATTAATGGAACTATTTTCGAAACAATAAACTTAAATGTTTCCTCGTCCATTCTTAAATAGTTCTTTCAACTTTTCATATCGTCATATCGTAACTTTTGGTGTAGATTTGAATTTATTCCTCTCAAATTGCCTTAGCCAAAGTCGGTCGGATCTTGCTTTTTTCCTTTTTAGTACCACACACATTGTAACCACAGCTGCACAAGCTAATAGTCTATATATTATCACTCAATTTTTTTATGAAAATAACTCTTCACTTCCTAAATATTAAACAATTTCATAACACATTTACACAATTTTTATGACACACTTCAACTTTTGTTAAAAGAAATACCATCAAAGAAATTGTTTAAAATATTTTATAAAAGATCTTTGACAAAGAAATTTTATAGTGTAATACTGGCCTAAAGAAAGTAGAAATGAATAAATTTAAAAAAAGTATTACTTGAAATAAACTTTTATATTATCATTTTTATTTCAAATTATTCACCCATAATAATATTTGTTTCACATGCCCTCACATACGTTGTACTTTTTTCTTGGTGTATTCTAATTTATTAAAAAACACGAGAATTCGAGATAATAATG
Organism: Lochmaea crataegi; assembly: GCA_947563755.1. Lineage (NCBI taxonomy): Eukaryota > Metazoa > Arthropoda > Insecta > Coleoptera > Chrysomelidae > Lochmaea > Lochmaea crataegi. The sequence goes on from OX387424.1 coordinate 36,881,196, forward strand.
AGTAATTAATTCCAACTTTTTTTTTATGTTGGCGGTATTCAAGTTTTACATTCCAAGACAAGAAAATAAAAAGTGGTTCGTTAACATATAATTCGTTCCGAAACTGGTGGTCCGAAATGTTTTTTCAATGAGGTATGTGAGGACTGTCATCATAAACGGTTTTGTTGGTTTTTACAGAGCACACGTAGCCTTTTAATCAAACAGTAGCGTGACAGTTCGATTATAGAAAGAGGATTGCATTTAGAATATTGGGTGATATCTATATCAGTTTCCAATATTGTTACATAACCCTTATTTACAAATCACTAACTTTAGAAAATAGGAAAGGAAGAATATGGAGTGAGAGACAAGATATAAGTGAATATTTTATTAGATCTTCTTTTATAAGTGAATAAATCGTGAACAGAATAAAGTTGTTTAACGAAAAAAAAGGTAGCCGTCACGCGACGCCCGGCAGATGTAAAACATAAAATAATAATAATTATTATTATTAATATTATTGCCAAGATTTTCGCCTCAATTAAATTAATGAAAACTGTACTTTATTTAATTAAAACTACTTTGGGTGAGACAATCAGTATATCAAATTTTTAATTTGAAAATTTCGAATGTTCAGTTTCTCTTTGGATGTGACAATCAGTATAGCAAATTGTCAATAATTTGAAAATATCATCGACTTCGATGGGGCAATCAGTATAACAAATTTTTAATTATTTGAAAATATTGACCGACTTCTGCAGAAAGATCTGCAAGGAATGACCATGATGATACCAAGCAAGGTACAAAGATATGCATGTCTAGGCATCACCATGATTGATTGATTGATTGGTACGGCACCACCAGTCAGAGGCTTAGAGACCTCGGCACCTCAGCCTTTAGGCTTTTTGTGCTCTTGGTTATACATGTGAAGAGTTATATATGTGAAGAGACCAGTATCACTTATCAGGCTCAACAGTCTTTTCACTAGGTCCTTCTTGGAGAAATCCTCCCCTGGATACTCTAGTCTACATCTCCAATGAGACAGTACTTCACATTCGAAGATAATGTTTGAGGATGTTTCCTCCTCTTCCATGCACAACCGACAGATAGGTTCCTTTAATATTTCGTTAGTCAGCGACTCCGAGGGTTTTTTTACCAAGAGTTTGCTGTGTTCCTGTTTTGGCACGTATCTCCAGTACGTCTGATGTTTATTTTGAATCCACCGAGATGTATAACCACGTATAGCAGATTTTGATATTCCAAATACTGGTTCAGGACCAGTGAATGCAGTTTCAGAGTCTCCCTTTTCATTTTGCCCTTGGGACTCACTTAAGAGTTACTCTATTATGGTTTGCCATACTCTATTATGGTCCCAGACCAGTCTAGATCTGATCTGGGGACATGCTAAAGATTTCAGTGCTGCCTGACTATCTGAGAGTATGAGGATATTTTGGCCTCTATACCTCCTTTCGATGTTCATTTGCAAACACGTGTCGATAGCGTAGATTTCTGCCTGGAATACAGATGCAAACTTCCCCAACGATGCGTTGACATTGCACCTGAGTCTGGATCCATGGACTCCAACATCACCATGAGAATTGATAAATACTTCTAAAGCATCAATTGAAGTACTATAAGAACTACCTCCCTTACACCTTGTGATACAGGGAGAGGCAAGATTAGGTATACATAGACTGAAAAACACGGAGAGCAGCTAAGCATGAGAACAGAGTACACAACCAAACGACATTCTATTCTAGGTGCCAGAAAGAAAAGGACTGACAAAAAACTCAATACCATTAGACAGGAGAGACATGGTACACTGATGAGTCTAAAACTGTAAATTACACCTCTGTAGTTCAGGCGGAGGTATACGCAATCTTGCAATGCGCGCCAGAAAAAATCAGGAGAGCTGTCGAGGGCAAACAGATCCATATCATGTCAGACAGTCAGGCAGCACTCAAGGCAATCTAGAGCCATAAAGTGACGTCTAGACTAGTATGTGATTGCATCGAAGAACTGAAGACGTTAGCCGAACGGAATAACGCCAAGCTGACCTGGGTGCCAGTGGGTGCAATGAAAAAGCTGATAAACTTGCAAAAAGAGAGTGAGAGGATGTGTAATGGATGCGTCTCCAATGGATACGTTGGTAGACTAAAGGTGTGGAAAGGCCTCTGAATCGGTGGTGTTGCGGTTCACTTGGAGGATCATCGTAAGGGAATGAAACAACTACTTCTAGCACTGGGATATGTTTGGTTTGTTTACTATAATACAGTTCTCTACTTACTATTACTAATGATCTGCATAAGTACCTAGCCGTATAGCATACTTATACTTAATGGTTAATGATTACTGATCTCTGACTATTCAACTAAATAGAATGATCTGCTTTAATTATTCTGAATCGACTTCTTCTATTATAAATATTGAATGCATATTTATATAACCAGTCAAATTCAAATAAAACAAATAAACATATTACTGTTTTGTCTTACTTCACGCTTTGAACTTGACTTTATATTCAGTAACCTTCTTAATTTATATTTATATAATAATGAAATGTTCGAACGTTTTGTTGAAATAAGATCAAGGGAATTTAATTCTTATTTTAAATATTTATTATTATATTATTATATTGGGCCAAAAGGCATCACATATGATTCACAGTCTGAACCAGGACAGATTCTGAGAATCTGAAAAGAACATTCTATAGATAAATGATAGCACCATGTCAAAAACCAGTTGTTATTTCCTTCAGTATACTGATGATGTATGCTTGTTACTACAAGACAATTATCGATATTTATAAATATTGTTGATTTTTATTCAGATTAAGTGAAATCCTATTTTATTTAATCATACAAAACATTTTACAAATCCACTTAAACGTAATACAACGTCAAGTGTTTGTCTTCAGTCAAGGACCACTTACAAAATTGGATATACCGGCATTCCCGCATTCTATTTCAATAAAATTAAATATATATTTTTTATTTACAGAATATTTTCACCACCAAAAGTTGTTCAAACATTTCCTTTGGTTTCTTTTTGGTTTGTGCTGATGTCATTTACCCGGTTACATAATGCTTTATTTAACGCCACTCACATTTATTCTCAACTTCCGCTCAAACAATTCATATTATATTTTTTTATTGTCCAATATCAGTAAATTTCAACATTCTTTCCTATTTTCATGAATTCATTTGATTTGTAAACATGATACAATTTCACACAGATTCAATATCAACTACCACTTGACAAATCACCAAATCTTATTATCTTTCGATCAAATGATTGCGTGATAATATAAGCTAACATTCACTAAATAACTTAACGATGACTAAGGCAATTAAGAAGGTTATTAATTATACCATAAAAAAGGAATAACTAAAAGACCGACATGACGGCAAAGATATTGGAATAGCAGATATTTGTGTATGTGTGGTACCTTTGAGACAGGGATGCATTTAAGGGAAGCCTTTCTGACTCATTTGAAATATAAACTCCTGGGTCTAGGGCATCCAAGAGAGGATTTCTCCAATAAGGATCTTGTGAAAATAGTTTTAAGCCTTATCAGCTTTCTTCAAATAAACAGTACAACTAAGTGTACAAAATTCCAAAATGCAATAGTGTCGACGACTGGAATCCTTGACTGGATGTACTGAACAAATCAATCATCACATTAATGGATGACTGTTTCGTCTTCTTCCACATTGATTTTTTTTTGTTATCTGCTGACCAAATTGATCTACCTGCTTCTTTCTAGGTGGCAGTGTGTTGACTGGATTGCTGTTGGGATGCAAAGTTTTTAAGTTCATAGTTTCGTCTTCATCCACTCCAGACGTCATACATTAACTCATTTAATTCCTCCACTTGATACCAATCTATTACCTGTGATAATGTATTTCACTGTTGAGCTTAATACATCAAAAACTACATCTTATTCTTCTTTTCGGCTGAGTTGGAATATAGATTTCGCATTGTATTCTGATTCGCGATTCCAATTTTTTCACAGTCCACATACATATGAAGGGGGATAGACTTCATTTTTGCCTGATCGCTTTGGCTATCATAGAAACTGTCAGTTTTTCACTATTACAAATTCCACAAATTATTATGGATGCAACCTATCTAATCGGACATGTTCTTTAGCCTACGATAGACGTCTGTATTTCGAGCAGAAACGATTGCCACTATAACTTATATTGATGAAAACATCAGGAGAGAATGTACCGAACAAAAAATTCAAATATTTTCTGACATCCAGACTCTGCTAAAGATATCAGCAATCCAACTACTAAATCTAGACTGGTAAAAAACTGTAAATAATCTCTTAATAGTCTGGCAAGAGTGTCTACTCTGTATGGAACATGAGGGGATTCCAGGTAATGAATTGGCTGACCAGTTAGTTAAAGAAGACTCCAAAGGAGACTCCATCGGGCCGGAACCGTTCTGTGAATTCAAATGGGATTATATAAAAGGAAAATTCCGGGACTGGCTAAATAAAGAACGCCAATACAAAGAGTTTCATGAGTTTCACTGTCAACCTATCTGAAACCTTATGTTATGTTATGTTTCACTGCCTTAAAAAAAATTGTGTTAATTTTTCAAATATTATTTTCCCGATGTTAGGGTGAGTTGCAGTCGAACTGGAACTTGTAGCATATAAAGCACATGTTCTAGTCATAACTCTGTTTTATTCCCCATGTATTAAAAGTAAATTTAAGTATTCTTCATTGTTTAATTCCAAACAAACCATTTTTGTTACTTTGTAAAAGTTCAGACATCCACAAATTAAGTCAATTAATCTTTAATTATGACAGCCATAAACACTGCCTACTAAAAAAAAAAACATTAAATAAGATTGTCTACGTAAAATAAGCAACAATAAGGCAGAAGTATTTTTTAAATGTTTGTTAATATCTCCAAAAATCTTACGTTTGGATATTGAAACATAAACTCTCTTTTTTGACCGTAGATTTAAATAGAAGAGAAAAAATGCTATATACAGATACATTCAAACACAAACGGAACATAGGGATTTAATGTATTGTCCAATCTAAATAGTCCACCAACAAAACATTTCTATAAGTTCACTTCAATGAATATCAAGTATTGATCTGGACAGCTGGATTCAGACCAATGTAAGAAACCCCGCCCATTCTCCTTCCAAAATTTGTTAGTTATGTGCGAACTGTGATTTAGTATTGAATAATTATTTGATGGGGGTGGCAAACGTCGCTACATATTGAAACAATATGCTTACGTTTTATGTTCTAAAATCGAAAATTAATTGTTAAATTCTCTTTAACAATTAATGTTTCGAGTTAAGATAATATGTTTTGATTTCTTTTGGCAATAACGGCTTTCAAAATAAAAATAAATTCGTAAATAAAACAAAATAAGATTCTTTAAATTGTACTCTACCTACCGACTGCTGTTTACTGACTGTCTAACGCTAATTAAGGACCGCCCACAGTTGAGAACGATATGTTATAGGTGTCCAAATAAACGATTGTAATAATCGTGTTTTTAATCTGTTGAAGCTGTATGTTGGTCGACTAGTTCAAAAGCAGTTCTGATACAATGCTTAAAATCCCCATGTTCCGTTTGTGTTTGAATGTATCTGTATAGTGTAATTCACATTCAGATGGCAGTACATTCGACCTGACACCAACAAGATATTTTTATTTCATATTAGGGATGTTAACTTAGAATTTTGAACATAAAGGTTTCCACATGTAAATTTTTCATAAAAAAAAGTTGAAAATTATACATTTCATCTATAGAGAATTCTACAAAAAGTAAAAATTTAACGTAGAATCGGAAAAGTTTATATTATATATTATATATATTTGAGATAACCAAATTGCTATTCACTTCCGGTATAACCGGATATGGCATGTCTGTACCAAAAAATGTTCCATTCCATAAATTTGCCATAACTTGTAATCTATATCATATACTAATTTTCACAAAAAATCGTGCTGGTACTTTTTAATACATAGATTCTACTGGTTGGACGATCAGCCACTACCGAAATAAATGAAAAACTTGACTACTTTGAAATCAAGTTCCCTTGCCATACATTAATTTATGATTATCTGCTGAACTTGATATTAGATGATGCTTTAGTATTCTGTGATAGCATGGAATATTCTTACAATTTATGTCTACTATTAATCCAAATACTTCGAAGCATGCAAATACTTTAGCTAGCCGTTGTCGTCGACATTTCTGGCATCTTTGTTGTTTCTTATGGCATTTTGGACGAAATAAGTGTTGGGAAATCGGGTTCGTTATTTTTATACCTGGCATAATGACATTTTAAGACTGCTTACATAAAAGGATCGTATTTATGCAGAGAATAGATGTACAGGGTGGCCCATTAAGTGAGGTAACCCGCTGTATCTCGGAAAGTATATGTCCCAGATTGTGGGGAAAAAATATTGATAGTAAAAGTGGTCAAAAAAAATTGCTGGAAATTATTTGCAACCTCAAAATTTCACCACTAGGGGGCGTTACTGCTATATTCAAATATTTTTCTCAGAAAATCGCAAAATGAGCTATAACTTTGATATCATCATTTGAAAGCCCGTTTAATGCCAGATAATTTTCTATAGTGACATTTCTTTGTATCTGACATAATAAGGGAGAAGGAAAACCATCTATTTTTTAGTGTTTAAATTTTAATAGTTCGTTAACTATTCAACCTATCCGACTGTTTCTGGACTCATAAGAAAGAGAGTTGTGTGGATTTTGAAGACCGTTCATATACCTTATCGATTACTTTAAAACAGATAAACAAGAGGTCGCTTTATGCACCGATTACTTATTTTTACGATTTTATTAAAAAATTAAATGAAACGTTACTATTTTAGTAACATATTCAGAAACAGCTTTAAATTTCTTATATTTTGGTGAAAACCGCATTTTAATACCTCTATTCGTTTTTGACTTATCGTAAAAAATTCATAGGGGGTTGATGGGGGTGCGTTCTCTCTCATGTCTGTCTCTTCCCTAGAAACGATTTTGAAATTTTTTGAAATCTCTTTTCGTTCACGAGGTACAGCCCATTGTATGTTTTAAAATTGACACCCTGTATATACTACGTATATCGGGTAGTCTAAATCGTAACGATTGAGATGAATTGTGAATGTACACTGCACATCCGACTCCATCTTTCGTCTTAGATCTATCAGTATATATTATTTTTCAACTAGTCATGATTTTTTAAAGTTGTCACTATCATCCCCTATAGCTTCTAGCCCCTCTATCTCTGTTTATTTCTTGATGGTGAAAAAATCAAGGAACCATTTTCATACGAAAATTTTTTCTCCACAACTTTTATTTGAGACTTTTTTTCTAATTCTTACTCTTTTCTAAAAGTATAAAAAATACTGTTTATCATAATATTATATACTTCCACAATTGGTTTTTAGATGCTTCAGATTAACTAGTATCAGAAATTCCGGAACTTATCTCAAAATTCGGCTTAAAAGGTCCATTTTCTTGGGACTTTCCTTATCATTTGAAACATATTTTAAAATTTTTTAGAACCATGCCTATTTTTAATCATATGAAACTCCATTAATTTAAAAATTTTGGCACTCCTTGTTTGGTAATAATTTCGAATAATATTTTAATTTTACTTTTAATGAAATCCATTCAATAAGTATTCAAAAAATGCTGTTAATACGAAACGATTTATTCAAAAATACACCTATAAATTACCGAGACGTTTACAAACGATCTCTGGTATGTTGAAAAAAAAGTTAACATGCTATTTTCTAATTGATTCACTACTTTACGGATAGAAAAATCTCATTTGTCAAATTGACTATCAAAAATACAAATAATTTATTTAACTAGCAGTTGATTTGCATATTATACTACCTATGTCTATAATAATTATTATTATTTCTTGAGTAGTGTGCCAATCATCTGCGGTTAATGATACAGTGTATAGGCAGTCATTAAGTTTCAAAATTAACCAATTAATGTTATACGAAAAATTTATCGCCATAATTTGCTTGGATAAGAATTGTTATTTTTTTTTCATTTTAATTTAAAACATGAAAAAACTGTTGACCTTCTATTTCTTGTGCGGATTAAAATAAAAAAATTGTATAGAGGTTGTCTCTAAAAATAGATATATTTTTTATGTTTTATAGCAGTCGGTTTATTTAAAATTGCTTGATTATTTTTAGCGACCGATTTATTACCCTAAAATTACTTACTTACTAACATTTTTAAAAGTGAATATTATTCAGATGTTTACAGTCTGTTTGAAATATACAGAGAGTAATAAAACCTAATTTAACATGCAAAACCCTTACCGGGTGGGCAACTAAAACTCCAGAATTTTAAAACGATTTACATTATAATTGAAATATTTATTCTTTTTCATTAGCCTACCCAACCCTGTACAACGCCGGTATACAATAGAAATCCGATCTTCGGGTCGCTTGTAATTGGTAAACTGGCTTGTAAACTGGTACAAGGTGGACAAAAACACAAAGTTGTTTGTTATATTAACATTACTTCTATTAACTTTCATAAAAACAAGATAAAAATGAATATTGAGACAGATAGAGGTAGATAGAGATGGAGATTCCGTACTATTCTGCTTTTTGAAGAGCACACTTTTTGGTGTTTTTTTAACTTTCGATTTAAGACTGTCTTTTTTTGTGAAAAAAGGCGAGTGGCTGGCTAGCTTGAGATAAACCTAGAATAGAAATACTTCAGGTTTATTACAGCTCGTATTTTTTAATTATTATATCATAGACAAACATACATATGAAATATTATTCTAAATTCACATTCACATGCTAAATTCACATAATTTCCATTAGCTACTCGAGCGCCATTTCGGTGAATCTTCGAATTATAATTTGCTGTTTACAGATGGACACTTTTTCAACTTGTCTCCCATACAAGATGGTGCTCCTTCCTTCTACCCTCCATACTTTCTTCGGTACATTCCTAACGTGTCCCAATTCCCTGTATTTTTTGTCTATTTTGCTTACCGTAGATTGAGAGATACGATCACAACCTAGGTGCATTTCATGAAATAATGTGCATACCTTCATGTTGAGTGCGTATCTTATCGCCAACACCGATCATGATTGAGTTTTCAATTATATTAGTTTCATTTCAAGCTATTTTAACAAAACAGTTTTTCAAATACTATATTTTGATCATTTATATTGAAAATACGGAATTGTACTTGGATATTTATGACAAATTAAAAGTGTTAAAATAACAAAAAAGTTTCATAATAGTTATTTGTGTATTTGCAGCGTAAAGTAACAGATTGCCGCTTGAGAAAGAATGTTGCCGCGCGACGCGGAGTGGAGCGCGGCGATCTTTCGAAAGCGGCAATTTTACTTTACGCTCGAAAAACACACATAATTTTTTCTACAGTCGCCCTTTTAATAGTAATTATGCGCCAAGGTAGAAAAGTGAGGTATTATTGTCGAGGTCTTTAATGGATCCGAGACATTAATACACTTTTCTACCGTGGCTCATATAGCCTTTTTTTCAGTACTTCACTACTGGCATTTTATTTTTTAAATATTAGTTTGTCGACTCCCGTTTCACATGACATGACAGCTGTGCACAAGTTAACCTCACATTCTATTAAATGGATTGAGATTTAGTTATAATCAATTAGGCTCTGTATTTTTCTACCTTGGTTAATAATGAACAACTTTACTACCTCAACAAAAGTCAATAAAGTTAGGTTTAGAGGCTAGTAGTGAAAAATAATTAAAACAGTTTTTTATATTTTGACGATTATTGACCATTTCTCAAAATTTTGACAATTATTGACCATTTTTCAAAATTTTAACAATTATTGACCATTTTTAAAAATTTTAACAATTATTGACCATTTTTGACAATTACTGATCATTTTGACTGTTTTTCAAATTAGTGACCATTTTTCAAAATGATGACAATTTTTAACCATTTTCGACAGTTTTTGGCAATAATTGTCCATTTTCAATAGTTTTTAACAACAATTGACAATTTTTAACCATTTTTGACAATTTTTCAAAATTTTAGACCATTTTTCAAAATTTTAGACCATTTTTCCAAATTTTTTACCATTTTTGACAATTATTGACCATATTTAAAAATTTTTGACAATTGTCCATTTTTGAGCTTTTTTGATAGTTTTTGACAATTATCGACTATTTTTCAAAATGTTAACAATTATTTACCAATTTTGACAGTAATTGACCATTTTTGACAGTTTTTAAAAATAATTGACAATTTTTAACCATGTTTGATAGTTTTTGACAATTTTTCAAAATTTTTGAAAGTTGTTCAAAATAATTGACCATTTTTGATAGTTTTTGACAATTATCGACCATTTTTCAAAATTTTAACAATTTTTGACAATTATTGACCAATTTTGACAGTTTTTAAAAATAATTGACAATTTTTAACCATTTTTGATAGTTTTTGACCATTTTTCACAATTTTAAATTTTAGACCACTTTTCAAAATGATTGACCATTTTTGATAATTATTGACAATTGTTGACAATTATGGACCATTTTTCCAAATTTTTGACCATTTTTGACCATATTTCAAAAACTTTAACAATTTTTGACAATTATCAACTATTTTTCAAAATTTTGACAGTTTTTAACAATAATTGTCCTTTTTTGACAGTTTTTCAAATTCTTTCAAAATTTTTGATAATTTTTCAAAAATTTTAACAATTTTTCAAAATTTTTGACCATTTTTGATAGTTTTTGACAATTATCTACCATTTTTCAAAATTTTAACAATTTTTGACAGTTATTGACCAATTTCGACAATAATTGTCCATTTTTGACCATATTTCAAAATTTTTACAATTTTCATATAATTTTATTTAATTTTTAATCTGATAAATTGTTAATTATTCACCAATTGAGTTAATTCGGAGGGCGTGGTTTGATTAAATAACGATTTCATTTGAATATAGTAATTAGTGATTTTACGCGCGACTGTAGAAAAAATCATTTTTGTTGTTTTTAAACCAGTATTGAGATGAACAAGTTCAATTTAATGTTGGAACCTTTGAGTATTATACAGACAATACTAACAACACACTTTGATTGTAACCAACATCTAAATCGATTCTTTCATTCCAAAATACACACAGCAAAGGTCGCAGCCTCCAACAACAGTGCTATGCTATGAGTGAAGGGTTTAAATTGACTGAATATTCATATTAAAATTTTCGAGTAATAATAGTAATATTAGATTTATTTATTGCTCGAGGAATAAATTTTAGTTTCCGTCGACCAGATTGGATACAGACTCTACTCCTGTTCTAAACATTTACGGACAGTACTCAACTTAGAAATCAGCACATGTAGAAGCTCTAATTTATCACATTCAAATTAAAAATATGCACAACTTTCTGTATTCTAAAACTTTCATTACTCATAACCTCTATTTCATTACTCATAACCTCTATAATCGAACTTACGTTAAATTACCTACTAGTTTTCTAAGATTTTCATATACCACACTATAAGCTGCTGGTGAAAAATCTCTCTGTATAGGTAATAATACATGCACTATGATGTGCAATCTTAATTATATGATCTCACTTCTCTTTTATTTAAAATGTAAGCTGACTGTAATCTAATGGCTAAGAACATGGGAAGGTGTAGTATTATTGTTTCACATGTTTGTTTACTTACTTTGTTCATACATGTTATATAAGGTATTCCGTACTGTCATTTTGGTTCCCTCGGGTAAATCCTTTGTTTTTAGTTTTAATCGTGGTGTTTGACTGAGTGACGTTGGGAAAGTTGGAATATTTTCCTTACTCAATGCAGTTGCCACTCTCTGAAATATAATATTAAATAGAAATGTCCTTAAATAGATGTTAACTTTAGTATAATACCTCCTGAACAGATGAAATTAGGTTGAAAGGGTCCGTCGTTGTTTTTTTCCATCTCAAAATATTCAATCACGTTTATAACAAACTCCTGTGCTCGTTAATTAAGCCAATTTCCAGGCATTTTTTGAAAATAACCATTGGTTAATATACCGTTACAAGTACAATCAGACACTTGATTCATGCAAATTTGAAAATTCTATAGAGATTTACAAATTGTAGAGAATTATAGATACTATTTACCACCAATAAGTATTAAAATAAGCATTGTAATACTCCCGTCTCACGGTATTTTAGGTATTATGAAATGTCAAAAGTTTACAAGTTGATAATGTATTATATTCGTACTTACCAATGTTAAATGAAATAAAATGTCAAATTAGTTCTTACAAGAACTGATTTTAACAATAAATACAATTTCAATCCAAAAATTCGCTAAAAACAAGACAGTAAACTAAGCATGCATAACCTCAAATACGGTAGTGTCAAATTCAACTTTTAGTACGATCAGTTATTCACGTTACGTCAATTATATCGTTGTCTTTTTTACGATTACTACGGCAAATTTAAAGAAACTATTACGTATGTCTTGTAGTTGGTCTTGTGAAGAAGACAATCGATCGTAGGTTGTTATGTTTGATTTGTATTGATAGAAGAAGATAGAATGTAGAAAATATGTGTTGCATAAATCGTAGATTGGATCACGTGATGGAAAAGCTTCACCGTTTCTACTGTAGTGTAATCTACCTATAGATACATGCTTGTAAACAGTTTTATCATATATTTAGGACCTAGACGTATTTTCATATGTAAATATATTATTTGGTCAATAAATGGTTTGGTATTTTCAATTGATTTAAAAATTGAATAGATGAGGCTTTTACTTGATGAAGATCCATACTACTGATGAAATAAAACAAATTAAATTTGTTTAAATCTTCATTATTTATTTTGAACTGACGTTCAAATTAAAATTAGTGACGCGTTTCGCTACACAGTAGCTTTTTCAAACTAGTTAGAAAAAGCTACTGTGTAGCGAAACGCGTCACTAATTTTAATTTGAACGTCAGTTCAAAATAAATAATGAAGATTTAAACAAATTTAATTTGTTTTATTTCATCAGTCAATTGATTTAGATTCAAGTTTCTCGATTATATCTACCACAGTTGAACACTATAGTCATAAAAGATTTGGTCGAAGTCCAAACAAAGATCTGCTAACAAACGTAAATATTTAATTTAAGCGGTGTTGTCACATTAACTGAAAAATTTAGAATTACAGAAACCTTCAGATTGACATCCTGTTTCATGTTTAAATGAAGTTTTGTATATTGTCCAAGTCATTGGATGACTATTACTTCTGAATAATACGACATGGTAACATCTGTGGATGCCAACAAAATAAATAAATAAACTTCGATATTATTTATGTTGGCGTCAGATAATACGCCTGTTTACTCTTCTACTATGTGCATTGTTGAAACGCAAAACTTTTAGTTGATTATCTGAATTTGGTACTGCTGGACGAGATTTTTACATTGCGCTTGATCAGATTATTAAAAAAACACGCTGCTGGAACGATCTTATAATATTTCAGTTACATCAAATTTGTATCCTCCATATATTTTATTTATAAGTCAGAAGGTAGTTATCGTGCAAACCACCAATATTATTGAAAGAGCATCGAAATTCTTTCAATAAAGATTGTACTCTGTTGAAACATATTTATATTTATTATGATAATAAAGGTAACTGCTAAATCGCGTGACGAACTGATATCAGCCTTTACAAAAAACTACTTTAATAACCGCCAGTGAAGGAAATAATTCAGGCCGATTTCTATCAAGCTTTTTTACCATTGTATATTGCAGTTTGTGTATGGCGTGCCGTGTTCTTGTTGTTATGTTAACGGGGTATTCACATCGTGCTGATTCGATCACTCAACTTGCTTTAATATCTAGTAAATTTATTAAGAACACAAACAATTTTATGATTGCCATTCACAATCACCAGGATAGAATTATCATGTGGATTTAATGCTGTGTATCATTAGTCTTTATTGTTAAATATAAAATAATTATTTTTTAATAAGACAGTTAATTTTATACTCGATTTTATATAGAAATTGTATCCAATCTATACAATATTAGCCCTTCTTGCCCTTCTCTGTATTTTCAAAATATACAGGGTGTCTCAGGAGTTTGCACCAAAAACTAAGGAGATGATAAAGGGGCTAAAAATTATCATGTTACTTCATATAGAATGTGTGCCCTTCTCCCTTTTGTTTTCTATTTATAGTTATTAAGCAATTAATATGGAATACCTCCAAGAGATAAAATCCTTTCAAACATATTTCAATCAATATTGTTTCAGAGTTCAGACAATGTGTCAAAATCGAATTTAAAAGATTTACTGGCGTTTTGAAGTCAATATATTAAGAGCGCGCTCCTAAATTAGACAGCTCAAAACAGTTGGCACCCCTGACTTGCAACAAAATTTAGGTCATTTTGTAAACAACAAATCTAAAGAACGCAGTAAAATTAAGTGTTGAAATTTTAACACAATATAACTTGGACCTTTGTCTTGGGGATCAGGTATTTTGGTTAAGTTTTATATTGTTATAAAAAATATATTAGCCATTATGTGATGGTATGTTTTTGACAGTTTTGACAATTTGTGGTCACCAATTTGAACGCCAAGATCTGATCCCCAAAAGAAAGCCTAGAGAATTCCATTCTGAAAATATGAAATCTCAAATCATTGTATTTTTTGAGATTTGTTGCATACAAAATTTTCGAAACGAACATTAGTTCAGACGTTCCACCGTCTTGATGGATGGCGCTGTATGGAACTTCAATGACAGATGACGATGGTTTTGTGTAAAAATATTGCAAATTATTTATTATTGTTTATGTTTATAGCATAGCTTGTCAGTATATGTAAGTGGTTATAATAAAATAATCTTCATGCTGAAAAAGTAAATGTGTGCTTCGTAAATGCTCTTTATATTTACTCCACATGTGCTCCATCACAAGTAACGTGTTTAGTGCCTATAGGTGTGAAATAAACCACAAATATTTTTAACTAAGTACTGCTAGTGATCCCACAAAAAAGTGCCCTATATTTATTGATCCCCATATCGGGGCCTTTTGGTTCCTCCGGGGACCTGTACACAACCATAGACTGCATCAGCATACATACATCGGCCACCCGAGTTAGTGAGAAAAACTACATTGCTAATATTAGTAATAAATGACTTCTACTAACTGACCAAAATAGACATTTCGTATTCTATTCTATACTGTTGTAATCTTTTATTTTCGAAACACATGTTATATATTTTTGATCTTCAATTTTTCCAGGTGATGTATCGAAATGTTATTATAAATACTTTTTGCAGTTTTCCTCCAGTTTTTAATGAACGAACATGCCTGTTTTTCCATTGACTCTTCTTAATCTTAATTATTCAAGTAAATTATACCAAAAATGTCATCTTTGATTGAAAACAAAAAGAAATGATTTAGGCAATCTTTTTGTTTAATTGTAGTATTACAAATTTGAAGTACAGAGTAAGTAGGCAGTTTTTATATTAATTATAATACAGAAAGAAATGCTAATTAATTAGGTAAACTATAAAAATGTTTATTATAGCAATAAACATACATGTCTGCTTTTTCAATGATCCTTATTAATTATTCAAAAAAAATCACAGCAAAAATAGGTGTATGTATGTTTTTATTGAAAAGAAACAAATCAAAAATATTCTATAAAAATAAATAAAATTATTATTACATTATGTTTAATGTATTTGTCTTCATATTTAGTACATAGCAACTGAAGTTCATCTTCCATTTTTCTCTACCATTTCTCCTCAGTCCACAGAACAAAAAGAAAATAAAAAGTTTATAAAATTATCCATTTTTTACGATTCTACACTCACAAAGGGGTGGTGACACCCATCGACATACTGAAGTCTTGATCCATATAGCAGAGACATATAGTTATAAAGACTGAAAAAAAAACAATTTAATTCTAAATACTCTAAATAAATATTTTTACTAACAAAATTATTTCAAACTCATTTCAGCAAAAGTTTTAAACAGTCCATTTTATCAGAACTGTAAATGAAATAAAAAAAATTAGATGTTTCTTCTAAATAGGTATTGACATTTTTTTACTTACTGAATAGTTATAGCGAACACTGCTATATGGATTATTATTTGGACCTGTGCGGGCAGTTACATCAGGCTTCGTTTTAATTACATAATCAGAACTGTAAATGAAATATAAAGATTAGATGTTTCTTCAAAATAGGTGTTGACATTTTTTTACTTACTGAATAGTTATAGCGAACACTGCTATATGGAATATTATTTGGACCTGTGCGGGCAGTTACATCAGGCTTCGTTTTAATTACATAATCAGAACTGTAAATGATATATAAAGATTAGATGTTTCTTCTAAATAGGTTTTGACATTTTTTAACTCACTGAATAGTTATAGCGAACACTGCTATATGAAAATTATTTGGACCTGTCACTTGTCAGTTCTGAAAATGAAAAGAAATTAGATTTTTGTAAACAAGTCTTATTAGTGTTTTTACTTACGCATTAGTATCAGCGGCATCCATATATTTGCCCTAATTTTCTGGATTCTGTCTTGCCAGACTTCTTTTTCTCATATTCTGATATTGCTTGCTTGATATTAGGGAGGTCAATGCATTTCTGTCCTTTTCCTATTTGATTTCTGATTATTTCAGGAGCTATACATTCTGTATAGAATTGCTTCAGTTTCAGACTCATTTTTTCGGCCCATATTTTTCTATCTATCTCAATTTCCTGTATATATAGATCTATATTATCGCAGACATACACAACAAAGTAACATCTGCTACTATTAGCACAACACAATCCCGTTGTGTGGTGACTATTAGTTATTTTGGTGTATTCTTTGGTTATATTCTGATTATATTTAATTGCCCGATTGCCCCTGGCTAAAAACACACGCTACCCCTACCCAGTCGAATTTGTTCGTTTTTTGCACATGAAAACGTAAATGTTTAGAATTTACATAGTTGCCACAACTATAAAAATAATGTTGAATTTACTTACCTAGTTATTGTAACGAGAAAATAATAATGAAAAACCTACAATTATCTGAAATGAAACAATAAAAAAATATAAGCACATACTTACCTGATAAATTTCTATTTTGGAAATCCAAAAATTAATCACAATTTGCCTTATGACTAATACACTAATACAAAAATTTTCTCCTTGTTTGAGGATTTTCGTATAACATGGCAACATCGGTTGTGAATGCAGCATTCTGTATTTTACGATTTTACTTGGCTCTTTAGGATTCTAAAGCTTCGATGCCAAATGTAAAAATTATCCCTAGAAATCCTTACAATTTAATAATCCTCTCCATTATGACGATAAAAAGAGATGAGGATGGTTATCTAGTTTTTAGCTTGCCATAGGTAATAATAATTGTTGAATAAAATTAATGAATGAGGTAGGTAACATTACATTTTAAAAAATTTCGAAGCATAAATGTTTTTTGTAGGTAACTTTGTCTTGTCAATATACCTAGTCGAAATTACCTTACAATTTAATTGATTATATAAGCATTTAAAACAATGAAAGAAAATAAGAACCCAAATAATTATTATTAAAGGATGTCTTAGTAATAGTGTTAGTTGTTGATTTGAAAAATATTGTAAAACAAAGGAAGACTAAAAAATTAATTTCGTCTACCTACTCTAGAAATGGCAATAGCGCTTCTTCGTCATAGACTTGGTAGGTGATCTGTGGTTGAAATATTTGAGCTTTATTTATTTTTCCCTTCAATCTGTTTTCTTATCTTATCAGTAGGTACTAGTTATGTGGTTTCAATTATTTTTGGAATGAGGGTAGGTCCGTAGAATGGGTAAAAAACTGAAGTTTATAAAATGTTTTAGCGAAAAGCTCGGTCAAATTCAGTTCCTTTTTGTATAAACATATTTTAAAATAAGTAATCTTTTAAAAACGAAAAGATGTTTAGAATTAAAAATAACTCTCAAATAGGTATTCAATATTGTTTGTTTAGATCAAAAAAATAATGTTTTCGACATTTTCTGTGACATAAAAAATTTTTGATGTAAAACAATGTGTTAAATATTTGGAAGTTATTTTTAATTCTAAACATCTTTTCTTTATAATTTTTGAAATTGTCCAAAATAAATGTACCTACCTACCTACTTGAGACTCTTGAGCAAAAATACATCTAATTTAAATTTTGTTATCTAATGTATATATTATACCTAGTTTATTTCGTATTCAATAAATTATTTTAAAAAAATGAAAAATGGTCCGTAATAATTAATAATGGGATGTATATATTATATTATATCTATAGGTAACCTATCACGTGAAAATATTCACAAGATTAGCTTTTGCAGTGTTTTTTCATTCAGATAATTCCAATGGATTTTTGTTAGGTCGGTTTGGTTTGCTTTGTATTTTATCATTAGGTACCTACTTACCTACTTCTCAATAAATGGAAATTATAAATCTCGATATATAAAACTTGAAAATATAGAGAAACGACGATAATGATTGGATTGGATTTTAATTTCAAAATTAACCTATAAAAGTACAGAAGAAAATTAAAGAATAAAAGAGAATACCAGGTAAAATAAACATACTAGCTGTTGAGGAAAAATAGCAAATAAATAAAATCATAATTTACCTATTGCGATTGAAAATAAAAATATTTGCTGGCAGAAATTGTGTTTGTTTGAAACCAAAACATCGAAACAGCTGATCCGGAGAGAAGTTTGTTTGAATCGTGAAGAGCAAAGATAAATACTTTATACCTATACGGCCAAGAGTGGAAATACAAAAAGAGAGAGAGAAAATAAGTTGCATAAATAAAAGCCGATTCGGTACTACTAGCGACATCTATCGTAAATATTTTGAACCAAAAAATTACTAGATAAGTAACAAGTTTTGTGTAAGTTTTAAGGTTTATACACCTGCGCGGAGGGCCCTCTTAATTCAAAACTGAAAAATATCCCAAACAAGTGGTCGGCTGCCTGTTTCTATTATACAGTGTGGAAACCACTTATGGAATAAAATTCTTTATGTCATTATTTTAGAAAATTATAAAAAATGCCGAGACACGTCAACTTTTGAATTGAGGGGGGCACTTTTTGGCGCTAATGTCATAAACGTCAGATTCACCCCCTCCCTACTGGAGACACCCCTTACATTTTTTCAAATGGCATTAGGTATCAAGTCACACCTCATTTAAAAGGTCTGGTAAATCTCTATTCAATCATTTTGTTTTGCCTTTGATACGAGCCTTTCATTGTTATTTAATCGTTGTTTAAAATTGGCTCTTTTTCAACTTTTATTGCCTGAATGTTAACGGTGGTCACTTTGACGGCATGATTTACCAGACCTTTAAAATGAGGTGTGACTTGATACCTAATGCCATTTGAAAAAATGTAAGGGGTGTCTCCAGTAGGGAGGGGGTGAATCTGACGTTTATGACATTAGCGCCAAAAAGTGCCCCCCTCAATTCAAAAGTTGACGTGTCTCGGCATTTTTTATAATTTTCTAAAATAATGACATAAAGAATTTTATTCCATAAGTGGTTTCCACACTGTATATGTGGACACTGTAGTTAAGTGTTGTCAAAGTTACTCACCATTGGCTTTTGTATATCTGTGCCGTTTTCCCCTATCAACTAATGATAAAAATGTCATTGCACAACAAAGTAATTTGTTAGAATGATTATATAGAGGGTGTTCTGGTAGAACAGGTTAAGTGCAGTAACATCTATTTTGAGAAAATCGCTTTTAAATGTTCATGTAGACAGTGACAGGTTATTTCTTTTTTTTTGTTAAATTTAATCAATACAACTTTGTTAACAAACTTACTAAGAATTATTTAACATTAGAATATGTCCAAAACGGATAACTTGAAAGCAGTAAATTAGAAAAAATGAAACCGATGTATAGTATATAACCGGTTTTACTTGAAAATGTAATAGATACATTATAATATTGTAGCTGTCTGGTAAAATTTATTATAAATAATAGCAGGTCAAATAATAACTAATTTATTATAAAAATAATTTTATTATGAAATCAAAAGTTTTTTTCCGAACAATTTGAAAAGTAAAAATAGTTTCTCCATCATTTTCTTCATGGTCTGTTGCTGACTCGGGCAACCTGTCAATAACAGATTTATCAGTAGGAAGACGCTCATACGATCCGTGGAGTTCTTCGGGAATCACACCCTTTTTGCACAGTTGAATTAAATCTTTTTTCTTTGCTTCGCTTACCGGCAAGTGGTGTTGATACAGGTTGGATAGCTCTTCAGGAAACTTAAGTTGACAAGGTTTATCGACATTTGGTACAAAAGCATTATGGGCCGGGTGCTTTTTCTGGTTGGATGACTGGAATGATTTACATATGGTACAGTTATAACAATAAAATTGAAATTTTCCCTTGTAGTTAAAATACATTAATCTTTAACCATTTTACTCGTTTTCCGGTGGTGTCTGTTGTTTTGTTTTTCATTATTTTTTCAGCGAGATCCTTAAGGTTGTAAAATTCGGTATACTTAAACTCTTTTACCATGTATGGGGACGTAGTAACTGTTTGCTTGCCTTTTTTCTTATGAGTCAATTTATGCCTGACACATTTAAAAATTGAGATCCAGTCAACCATGCAATAAACTGAAGCATGCTTTTTTGCAGTTTAGATGCTACTATGCTTCGAGTCAACTTCCATGTATAGTAAATTTTATACCCATTTAGAATAAGACCATCCTTATTTATTATTAATAAATCGGTTGAAACAAAAAATTACCAACAAAAATGAATGTCGTAACTAATTTATTAGATGTCACGTTTTTGAAGTTACGTCAAATTTTGATTTCATGTTAATGTCATAACGCAAAATAAGATATAAAAATGCGATATTCTGATGAATCCAAAAAACTTATGCTTAATGTAGTAAACTATTTTCAAAACGATTTAGGATCTCTATTTAAGGCAATTCAAAAAGCGTCCGAAGCACTAAAAGTTCCAGAAAGCACATTATATAATCTTGAAAAACCAAACAGAGCTACAGATTTCGAATTTAGAAGAAATATGTCTGCAAGCGTTTCCCGGAGCAAAACCCGAATTACAAAAAATACCCTGCATTGTTTGAGGGAAGTAATTTATAAAATGTATGCGCGAAAGGATAAAATCACAGTAGAAACTATTTTACGGCAATTTATCGAAGAGTCTCCAGAAACTAAGATTTCCAAAGGTTCGTTATATTTGGGAATCAAAAAAATGGGTTTTCATTTCAAAAAACAGGATGGAAGAAAACATTTATTGGAAATGCCTGCAGTCAGATTAAAAAGAATATTATTTTTGAACAAATACCATGCTGCTAAAAGCGAAAAGCTCTTTACACCTGTTTTTCTGGATGAGACATGGGTTTTTAGTAAAAGCGGGGACAGAAGAATGTGGCAAGATGGTACTAAACACAGTGATTTAAAAATAACTGGAAGTGGGACACGATATGTAATTGTTCATGCCGGTAATAAAAAAGGTTTTGTGGCAAATGCATCGCTTATTTTTAAATGCAATAAAAAAACAGGCGATTACCATGATAACATGAACACCGAAAATTTTGAAAATTGGTTTAAACAGCAACTCATTGTAAACTTGGAAGAACCATCGTTAATTATAATGGATAACGCAACGTATCACAGTCGCCTGGATGAAGAAATCCCAAGAAACAGTTGGAGTAAAACACGCATGTTAGAATGGCTCAAAAAAAAAGAATATTCCTTTTCCAGATCACATTTTAAAGGATGCTGTTTGGAATATAATTGAAAAGCAAGTTTTGCCAGAAAAAAATTATCATTTAGACAAATACGCTGCCGAGCATGGTCATTGTGTTCTCAGGCTACCACCCTATCATTGCCATTTTAATGCCATCGAAATGGTATGGTCAGAAACTAAAAGGCATTATGACCAAGCTATTACGAAAACTGCAAGGTCACCTACTGAAGTCTTAAAAGTATGGAATGACGTTGTAAAAAATGTACCGGAGCAACACTGGCAGAATTACATAAATCATACAGAGAAAATTATTTCTGAAGCATGGGAAGTAGAAAACAAACTGGACCTACTAAACATCGAACCTATGGTGATCTCTGTATCCAATGAATCCGATGATGAACTATCACTTTCCGAAAGTTATTCTGATTTAGAAACTAATTAAACTTTGCCTTGAAGATCACGTTATCATTTTTTTTAAATCTAGAATTTGTACTTAATCGAACTCTGAATTGCCATATTTTAAAAAAAAAACTATGGATCTAGTTAATAAAACAATGTTTTTAAAATTAGTGCGCTTCTTTTATATTCTTTTATTATGTCAACATCTTTAGAATTTTATGAATTTCATAAAATTAATTTGTATTATTACAAACCGCCACTGATAATATGAAATTTCAAGTCACTACGCCAATGCAATAAGAAATATGTCAAGCATTTGACATGACAAAGGTCATAACCTAATTTTTTTCATGCGGGTTCAGATGGTTCAAGAAGCCGCATACGTTAAGTTACTAAAACGGCTGGTACCTCTAAATAGGTATTAATTTTACTATAGGTATGACCCGATTCTAAAAATGTTTGTTCGATAACTTGAAGATGATTACTTTTTTGAACAGCCCATAACAATAAAGAAGCCATAAACTGGTTCCGGTTTTGGCCCCCACATGTGTCGGAAAATATTGTTACTTCAGGTACATACGTAGATAAGAAATAAAGCATTATGGTTCCTATTTAAGAATATATGCATATGCCCCCGTATTGTGTTATGATGGAAAGAGTCTTTGAAGAATAAAAAATTCACAAATAGTAAAAAGACAACTGTTAACAAGAAAAAACTGCTATTTAATCAAGTGTCAAAGTGACCACCGTTAACATTCAGGCAATAAAAGTTGAAAAAGAGCCAATTTTAAACAACAATTAAATAACAATGGAAGGCTGGTATCAGAGGCAAAACAAAATGATTGAATAGAGATTTACCAGACCTTTTAAATGAGGTGTGACTTGATATCTAATGTCATTTGAAAAAATGTAAGGGGTGTCCCCAGTAGTAGTATGTCCCATTTTTGAAATATTAAGGGTGGGTCCTTTTCAAGTGAAGACAGTGTATATAAAAATATGTTGTAGTACCAAAAATCGAAATTATACACCAAGCAGCTCTTTATGTTTGAATATTTTCATTCAGGCTCGAGTTTCCAAAACTCAATCATAGAAGAAAAATGTTAGCCGCACTTGACTCAATGAAGTGCCGCATTTGCCCATATATGTTCTGTATGGTACGTTTTTCTAGAGGAGTTTTATGAAAGTATACAATTAAACGATATTTGTAACAGAATGTCGTCTCTCTATAATACGAACCCATTATAACATAATCAATTCTAAAACTCAATGAACTGGGCGAAAGCAACATCGTCATCTTACTGTGGGTTCCAGTAAATTTGTTTCTTCTTGATATCTGTCGCCAATGCTTTAAGTTTAATCATTTATACTATAATTATTTACCTAGATTGGATTTGATGAGGTATCTAATCGGCCTATTTCACTGCGACCTTTTCAGATATATACTAAAATTATCTACCTATTGCATAGGAGCACAAGAAAGGTTCGATAGCCATAAAGCGGCAATAAACCATTGGCGTTACATTTTTCGGTAAAGACCTGAATGGTTTCATTTGCCGTGTTTATTTAATAGTGCAAAAGTTAGGCAAGTATCATATTATTAGTAAGTAATTATTACAGTTTTAAGAGCCGATTTTAAGGAGACCAAAATACCAGCTATAATCCGATACTATAATCCCTACTCGTCAAAACCCTTAAACTGACTGCACGACACTGGCCACCGGCTTATCATATCAATGCATCCTTAACCATTGTGCCGAATTTTACGACCCTATTGTATTTGAGGCGATACAGGATGTGTCGATTTTTACCGACCTTTTTTATCATTTTATTCCACATAGAAAAAAAGAAAGACTCAATATTTATAGAACTTTTGAATAAATAATTCCTACGGAAAAAGAAATATAGTATAAGCAATTTATTGTAAAAACAAATTTGATTTAACTTTTTTTTTTGTTTCAGTATTACGAAATGTCCTATGGCCTCAACGTCGAAATGCATAAACAGGTAAGTCAGTTACGTAACGTTAAGCTGAAATACTACTTATTCATCGCTAAAATGCTCATAACGGGATACTTGAATGGAAACAAATGTTTTCAATGTTCCGCTCATTGTTCTAAAATATACCTACATACTTTTTTGTTTGAAAATGGTTTAATATGAAAAAAATAATTGAATTTTTGCGGTTTTCTTTTAAAAATTGCCGCAACTCAAGAAAAGTACCTATTTAATTATTTTTTTGATAAATAAACCGGCCATCAAAAATAAAACTGCCATCAAAAATAAAACTTCAGTGCGATTCTGTAACTTGGAATTTTATACAGGGTAAAAATTCCACGACCTATTATTGTAAGACTCAAAAGGATAAAGTATAATAAAACTCGATAAAATATCTACAACTATCTGAATTTACTCTTTTTAATACGACGGCTATGTATAGACTAAACATTCCAGATCACTTCCCTTTTCAGACTCCTTTTCACCCCTTGAACACGTGTAGGTATATATTACAAGAGATGAGATAAATAAAACTCGGTTCAACATTCAAAAGACATCTTTGTTAATGGTTCTTGTAAGAAAACGGGTTCATAAATTGCTGGTTCTAGCATGAATCCAAAGCTGTTTGCTTTGGGCGGGTTTCCTTACATAATTTTGAGCGGGTCAAAACTAATATTCCTCGAATGACCACTCTAGTTAAGCAGCGAGAGCAGAGAGAGAAAGAAAGATGAGAGAGAGAAAGATGGAAGAGAGAGATAAAGAGAGAGATGGGAGAGAGAGAGAGAAAGGATGAGAGAGGGGGGGGTGGGAGAGAGAGGGATATATAAGAAAGAGATTGACCATTTTCCATGATTTTGACAATTATTGACCTTTTTGACAATTTTTGAAAAGTATTGACCATTTTTCAAAATTTTTGACAATTTTTGACAATTTTTGACAATTTTTTAAAATTTTGACAATTGTTGACAATTAGGTATTGACCATTTTTGACAATTTTTCAAAAAATTTGATCATTTTTCAAAATTATCGACCACTTTGAACAATTTTTCAAAATTTTTGACAGCTTTTGACAATTACTGACCATTTTTGACAATTATTGACCATTTTTGACCCTTTTTGACAATAATTGACCATTTTTGACAGCTTTGGGAAATTATTGACCATTTTTTGAAACTTTTTCAAAATTATCGACCATGTTTGACAGTTTTTGACAATTATTGACCATTTTTGTCAGTTTTTGACCATTTTTGACAGTTTTTGACAATTATTGACCATTTTTGTCAGTTTTTGACCATTTTTGACCATTTTTGACAGTTTTTGACAGTTTTTGACAATTATTTACCTTTTTTAACAATTTTTCAAAATTTTTGACAGTTTTTCACAATTATTGAACATTTTTTGACAATTTTTCAAAAAATTTGAACATTTTTCAAAATTATCGACCAGTTTTGACAGTTTTTGGCAATTTTAACAATTTTTCAAAATTTTGACAATTATTGACAGCTTTTGACAGTTTTTGACAATTATTGACCATCTTTGACCATTTTTGACAATTATTGACCATTTTTGACAGTTCTTGATAATTATTGACCATTTTTGAGAATTTTTCAAAAAAATTTACTATTTTTCAAAATTATCGACCATTTTTGACAGTTGTTGACCATTTTTAAGAATTTTTGACAGTTTTTGACCATTTTTGACAATTATTGACCATTTTTGACTGTTTTTGACAATTATTGACAATTTTTCAAAACATTTGACCATCTTTGACAATATTTCAAAAACTTTGACTATTTTTCAAAATTATCGACCATATTTTTGATAGTTTTTGACCATTTTTAACAATTTAAAAAAAAATTGACCATTTTTGACAATTAATGACCATTTTTGACAGTTTTTGACCATTTTTCAAAATTATTGACCATTTCTGACAGTTTTTAACAATTATTGACCATTTTTCAAAAATTTTCACAATTATTGACCATTTTTGACAATTTTCCAAAATGTTCGACCATTTTCCAAAATTATTGACCATTTCTGACAGTTTAACAATTTTTCAAAAATTCTGTTTTGAAATAAATATATATATTTATGTATATTTTGAACATTTGGCAAAAATCGTACAACGATATTACTGATGTTGTAAAACTATCGATGATAATCGATAGTAAAAATAGCACTATCGATTAATATCGATAGTCGGGACTATCGATAGTTCTCCATTCTTACCGTTTTCTACACATTTTTTGAGAAGAGGGGAATTAGGTTCACCGATCATGCGTGCGGGGTTAGTCGGTCTTGCGCGCTAAACCGAATTGTTTTTAAAAACAGGGGCGAATTATAAGCGTTCGAATTCTAGTTGTATTCCGCAAAATCGAAAGCAAAACAATCACCTACTTCCGATGGATTCAAAAATGGTAAACCAAATATATAACGCAGCCATCTTCCAACTACACTGTTTTCAATATTATTATCAGGAACAAGCATAGGCGTGCCCACGGGGGGGGGGCAGCGTGGGCCATGGCCCACCCTAATCGGTCTAATTCCTCAAAATATCAATATATTAAAAACATTTTATAATTTCAAATTTTTAACGTTCTTCTTTTTAATGCTTTGGATAATGTTCTAAGATCATTGAAATTGAAGTGGGAACAAGTAGTTTTGACGGAGCTTCGACCATGTTTGGAAATATTTCTGGTGTTCAGTCGCGATGCAAGCAAAATAACCCTGATATATTATAATTATGTCCACTGTTACGCACACTGTTTAAATTTAACTCTGGAAGATGCTTGCTGCTCTCACTCGAATAACAAGTTAATATTTGATTTTTTTGGAATTATTCAATGTGTTTATTCGTTTCTCGAAGGTAGTTGCGTATGACATGCAATTCTAGAGAAAATAGCTAACAGTATAAAAATGTCACTCAAGACATTGAAAATCGTTGTCAAGAACTAGATGGGCATGCAGATCTAAAGCGGTTTCTGCAGTAAAGGATAATTATGAAATTTTGATATTAGCTCTTCAAGAAATTATTGAAACCTCCAAACAATCTGATGTTAAAATAAAAGCTGTAGGATTACTGGCGCAGTTGAAATCATTTAATTTCTTGATTTGTTTACATATGACTGCTCCTATTCTAGTAATGATACTCAAAGTAAGCAAAGCATTACAAACGGAAAATTTGAATTTACTGTCCGCAATCTATTCTGTGAAGTTTACAAAAATTGAGACTGGATTCTGAAACTTTTTTTAATAAAATGTATGTTGAAGTTGAAAAAATATTAGACAAACATGGTATTACAATTCCGGAAACTAGGAAAAGAAAAATTCCGCGTAAAATAGATCAGATGTGTGATAATCAACATGAATTTGGAAATATGAAAGATTTTGTTAGAATAAACACATTTTATCCATTTTTAGATTCACTTGTCTCCAGAATAGACCAACGTTTTAGTCAAGAAACGACAGACATTCTTAAAAGTGTGAACGAAGTACTATTATTGAATTGTGAGGGCGATTTCACTCCAATTGATTCAATATATTTTGTTATATTACTTATAATTGCGTAATTACTAAATCTTTCAATTAGAAATGGGGCAACGACGTTTTTTTATTTCGCCGATGAGCCTGCAATGGACTTTTGCATTATAGAAAAGGCAGCGTTATTGCTTAATTATCATTTTTAATAGGCATACTCAAATGAATCAAGGGCCCCCCCTAATAAAAAAGTCTGCGCACGCCTATGGGAACAAGTCCCAGATTTTGAATTTTGCGAAACCAGGATTGCGATAAGTGAAACATACAGCTGACTACTCTGGAATTTGGGAACACCGTTTTTAGACCATTAGGAATGGCTATTTCAAAGTCCTTTACAATAAATTTTGGGCTGAGATTTAAACCTGAAGTTGGACATTTCAAAAATATTTTTGTAACACTCCTTCTTATTCGGCAGTAAACAAAATGCTAGTGGAATGTAATGGCCATCTTCTAATATATGCAGTGTGAACAACAGTAGCTGAATGTACCGTCGACATATAATTTGTCACTTTTGCACAGAACCGTAACGTTTGTTAGGCATGTAAATTCAACAATTTCTTTAATATCGTCAGTAATTAACACAAATTTTTCTTCTTATAATGTCGCAATAGTCATTGTTTTTATACATTCAATAACATCTGCTCTATTTTTTGGTAAAGATTGTTGCGTATGCAATGAATGTCTTTGACAGTTCGTATTTAATTGGTCAGTACTTTCTTTTAAAGCTGAATATATTATTTTAGAAGGTTTCTTTTCACATATGTAATATTGGTCGCTTTCCGTTTAACACGTCCCCTAATTAACTGCCTGTTTAACTTTTTAATATTTTTTTCATGGGTATGGTCTATTTAGCTACGCATAATTAAATTTTCTGATCCCACAGTATAAATTTCAGCCTTACAGGAGCGATCCGACCATCCCAAGACATTTCACCACTTTTTAGTTCTTTATGTTTGGTGAATTTCACAGAATCTACTATTAACACTTGTTTTCCACGTTCACTAAAACTTACAAAGCTTTCCCTAATGTCTTTTTTTACAATTATACTTATTATTATTATTTCAAAATGGAAGCTGGGTGAAAACTAAATTCAATTTTTAGTAAACCTTGACATATATACTAAATGCCCAGAATGAAATGAATATTCCCAGAAATTATAATGCCTTGCTCGGTGACCAATTTAGAGCACTGTAATTTGCATGGATACAAATTTAGGGTGGGATTATCTAATAGTACCTCATCGGGGACGAGTTTAGGGCCACCCTTTGAAACTGATATTGTTGCATCATTCAACAAATTGAATTCATTCAATTTTATCATTCCAGAATGCGACATGTTTCCAACATAAACGTTTGAAAGTATTCAACGTATTCGGAACCTGAACTATATAAAAATTCCATAAATTTCTAAATGTCACTGACGTTTCAATACTATTTTTAGAATGGTGAATTGAAAGAAAATGTTTGGCATCTCGTTTTATTAAAAGTGAATTTCAGGATAATGAGACAGTAGAGTCAATAATGTTAATATCATTCAATATATTGTAATGTTTGTGTTATTTATTTAAATAGTTTTTATTTGCAGGATAAAATTATACGCACTTGACACTATGGCTAGTTACTATCTATTGATTTATTTATTAAACTTAATTTATATACACACTATACTTAATGTCTACTAATTTATTTATACTCGGTATAATAGTTCTAATTTATTTTTACCACCTGAATATTACACTATTTATCTTCACTATTTCATTCACTGTCCGATTACTAAGAACTTCTGTAAACTGTCTGTGAACTAACTCTTTGTCTTCGGTTCACTAATTCCCCACTCGCTCAAAAACCCGCGTATATATTATAGTCTTTATCAATTCTGGAAAGTTCTTGTATTTTCCGCGTTCGTCCTATGCGTAAACAAAGCGTCTTCCAGAATGTTCTCCAAAGGAGCGCATTCGCCAAAATTTATCACCGTCACAGTCTAATGCCTGTTCAAACTATTTCAACCTTAGGGCATTGGTCTCCCTTGCTGTTTCCATGTCGTTAACATACAGACACTCCTTATTCCCGAAAATGGGAAAAGGCGCTTTGTGCAGCCTACTGGAATACTACTCTTGACCAAAGAAAGGCAAAAAGGTTTTTACGACTTTCTGATCGCTACGCTAAATTCCGATTGGAGGTTCAGAAATCTGATCTCAGAGTAATCCCATAAATTTTCACTAGACACTGCTCACTCAGATATCATCTTTATATGTTGGGTAAAGTGGACGTTAGAACATGCAGATTCTAATTATTGATGCAGAATGCTCGCTCGCTTCGCTCTTGTTCGTTGTTTTGGTGGGAACGTGCCTTAATAGCAATATCGGTGTAGTTTAATTATGTTTGTCCAATGCTAATATCTGTTTTTTCCTGTTTTCTGTTTCGGAGTCAAATTCTATCAAAATTGTAAACGTTGAAATGTGAAGAAAAATTATTTTTCACTCAAGGCAGCGGCATCAAAACCTCCCTTGGGTGACGGGTACATTTTCAAATTAATAAGGGAATATTAGACTGGTCTTTGTGAAAAAGAGATTTCGATTAACGGCTAAGTACATTTTCATGTAGAGATTTATCGCCCTGGCATTTAAAATAATAAAGCTGTTATCTTAACTACTTCAGATCTGAATATTTTACTTGCTCACGCTTCGAGCGAAACGTGGAATATTCAGAACTTCAGATTTAGAATGATCTCAACTCAACCATTAATTGAATATTATTTGAGACATAATTTTTAACCTATAATTTCTTGATAAATCCGGCGGATCAATAAATCAATCAATTGGCCAAATTCCATAAGCGTACTTAATATGAGTTTAACTTTTTATATTCAATATTAAAAAAAATTCGGCATATTCCGTTGTTCGCATAAAATAAGCCGAAAGAGAAACAATCAATTACTTTCAAATTATACAATTCAGATTTATTCAAAACGTTCAAAACATTTATTTCATTTTCAACCCACGTCACTGACTACCGTAATAACTTGATTTTTAATCCCTTGACAATAAAAAAGTCCCTAAACTCGTCCTTATACGGGGTGAAGCTGCCTACCAGACACAGAAATAGAAAAAAATTAATGTTCACGATATTTTAATATTACTTGGATGGTTCATCCTATATTTGTTCACGAAGATTTATTACTCTGCAGCATTTATTAATAAACTATAGTCTATTAATATTTATAATTTCTCTGACCAGGAGGAGATAAATAAACAGCCAAATGAAATGAATTTGGGTTCTTAATTATTGTGCATATTAAAAAAAACGAAACTTGTCAATTTTAGATTATGATATTTTGCAGTAAAAATATGTCATCCAATTGTCGTATAATAGCTCCAATCACCTAAATTAATAAATTAAAAGTATTACATTTGTATGTTTGACGTAATTAGCTACAACACACTAAACATATTAACTGATCAAGTAAAAAGTAAAAAAGCACACCAATCTCACTCTAAAAGTTGATAAAAATGCTCGAACGTCTTGGCAGCATCCCAACCGTGTAAAGATAAATTGTTAATTGCCGAAACTGTGATTCATATATCCGGGAAACGTAAAAATTAAAAACTTTATTACATCTCTATTTTAAATCATTCCAATTAAAATATTTGTATATTAAACCAAGAGCTAACTAACCAATTTTTGTCTCGCATCTATCCTGGCGTATAATAAGATGTAACAGGTCACTGGCTACATATCCCATTATTAATTTTTAAGTCTACGCAAATTTCAATTTATTGTTAGACCTACAGACATCATCTCTCTAAATCTCTTCTGACGTGCTTAGGTAGACTTCCACCACTCCATAACATCGCGAGATAATGTCGTTTTCCCTTTTCGCCGTCGTTTTAATACCCCCAAACTTCCATTAAACAACAAAATTATACATCCACCCATTTTCAAATCGAGTCTCAGGAGGCATTTAACGATTGCCCTCTTAACTCAACACGAAACATAGACCACTTAGACCAGGCATCAAAAACCATAATGTAAGACTTTAGTTGGTGATCTTGGGTCTATTAATTTTTAAGCTGTTTCAGTACATCTTTTTTCCTCCATCGACCGAGCATTTTTGAGATATATTAATACATACTAAACCTTTTATTAATAACCCCTTTTTTAGGTTGAACGGTATACTAAACGCGAACGCTCTGCTAACCTATTAAAATGACTCGATTGTTAATACACTTGTTGGTTAAATATGAGTTAAAACTAGGATCAGTAAATACGTATAAGCATTTCGCTTTCCACTTCTTCGATAGTAACTTTACTGCACCCGAATCTCTTGACCATGGAGGCTATACAAGGAGATCGAACTCATACGGGAAAATTGACAAAAAGTGTCCTCAAAATCATCAATCTAAGCAGTTTGTTTTTTAACCGCGGCGTCGCGCATTGTACCTAAGATACCATTTTAAAACTGTCACGACAATAACCTTACTTTTTATATTTGACCAATTTGACAGTAGGCAAATAGTAAACATTACTCGTGAATTATAAAAACTAGAAAATTAAAATTGTTAAAAATTGATAATGTTGTTGAAATTTATTGCAATAGTGGTTGGTAGTGCAGATTATTTAAAAGGAAGACGTGAATTGAATTTAATTTAAGTAAACCAGAGTTTTTTCAGTTACCAAAAATAATAAGAAATATTCAAAGATAAATAAAGTAAGAAAGAATATTTATTATGATAGACTTAAATTATATACCTTACTTGTGAGAAGTCTAGACAAAATACTTTACCTACTTTTGCTGATCACAATATTCTGTTCTGTACAAGTACAATTTAAGAGAACTGGAAGAAAAAAGGTGAACAAAGATTTGAAGAAAAACCAGAGATGGTTGATAAGGAATAAGCTGTAATACTAATTTGAAAATATTACTGGCATGTTATACAAAAAAATAGGAATTCAGTTGATGTTCAGATAAAACACAGAGGATTCAAAATAGTGTAGTGAATGTTTTGTGCAAGTTCAGTTACAGAACGTCCACAGTTATATATTTTGTGTACATACTTATGTATTTTACTAATTGTGTCTTTCCACTGTGTTTGCTTCATTAGGAAATAAACTTTTGTAAATTGCAATTTATGTATTTTTAAAATAAAGTACTTAAAAAAATTATTTTCATGTATGATACAGAATTATTTAAATATATTTCATATTGAAAATCTGTGCATGAACTAATGTCATTAGTAAGTTGTACCTATTGATTGAAAATATATTTTTATTTTTCATTGTTATTGAACAGATTGAAGATTATGCATTGAGTTTTAAGACTTTGGGCTTCATCCTACACATTTCAGTATCCTTTTATAAGTTTTTGTAGCTTATTTACTGTTATTTTGAGATTATTATGACTGATCAAAGCGATGTCATCTGCAATATGTATGCAAATTTAAATGTTCTGTTGCTAAATCATAGTTATAACAAGATAGAAAGATTGTAGAGCAAATAGGACAGTGAGGAACACTGGAGAAGTCTTTAAATGTTTTGAATAAAACTGTAATTCACTTTTACTTGTGGTGTTCTATCACTAAGGTAGTTTTCAAGATTAAAAGCAAGTATTTAGAACACATCATTTCATATAGTTTGTAGAATATACCACAGTTCCAAACACTATCAAACGCTTCAGTAATGCCTAGAAAAATAGCAGCTCTATATTTTCATCATAGACTAGAGGTTTGTATATTTGATGTCAGGTTCGATAGTGTGCATAGTTAAGCATCTGGTATCAAGATATACATGTATTTTCTGATATCCTTCAGTCAAATTTTTTTGCAAGAGTATTGGTAAATTGAGCAAAAAATATGAAGTATTCTAATTACCTTATTTTAACTTCAACAGTTCACTTATTACTCATAATACCTAAGCTGAATAAGTATAACAGGCAATAGGATAGGTAGGTATCAAGTTAGAGACAAAATACTGATTGTATCTTTGAACAATGTTTAATGATCGAAGGATTTTACACTTTATATTTAGGTAAAAGAAGTTAAATAGTGTGTAGTAAATTACTTTCGTGCAACTCTCTGTATATTCAATATTTTCATAATTTCTTCTTGTAAAGGCTTGACCAGTTCAGAAGCTATTATCTTTTCGTTAATTTCATGGAAAATAACCTAAAATATTAGATATTAATGCTGTAATTGTTTTATTACTTATTATTAATATGACCAAATTTGTGTGTTATTAGAGCTTATGACTAGTGGCTATTTATCTATACATACCTACTTTCTATGTTTTCAAACTGTATTTCTTCTAGTTGCAATTCTCAATTATTCGAAGGCCATATAGTACATTTGAAGTGGCACATTTCCTCCAAGCATTTCAAGTGATTTTTCCTTTTTTTTTCCTCCATTTTTTCATATTTTTGAGTAGCTAAGATTTTTTTACTATTTAGGAAGCCAGATTCTGGAAAACTTTATACATATTGTAAACATATCTCTTTATTCATCTTCAATTTATTTTTTATAATTGGGCAATCCAACTTGTGAACTTGGTTCTAGAATATATTTACTTGCACGTAGAGATGAGTCTTCTTTATTCTTCAAATTTCTCTTTTAAAGATATACTCATTCTAACTGTGCTGGACCTTTAAGAGTGTTCTAAAATTCCATACTGAAGAGAAGACATGATAGTAGATATTCATATTTTTTATCACGTAAAAACATAAATAAATTCAGCAGCGCAGAATGGAACTGATTATTTTACCACCAAACGATTACAATTTTCGATATTTTTGAAAACGAGGACAAAATACGGATTTCTTAATCACAATATTTTCCATTTCTGTGACCTAACCTCACTTACCTTACACGTGAACAGCGAACTGTCAAAGAAGCTAGCAACCAATAAAACATCATGAACTCGAGTTTTATGATTGGCTGCCGTCAGATTTTTTGGTATCGCAAGTTATGTGGTGCCCTCTATAATGACCAGAAATTGGAATACATGGAGTTCGATCTCCTTGTATAGCCTCCATGCTCTTGACAATAGAAAATACCCTAAACCCGTCCCGATACGGGGAGAAGCTACCTGCCCGACACAGAAATAGAAAACAAAATTAATGTAATGTTTTTAATTATTTATTTAAATAGTTTTTAAAAGTGGGATGAAATTATACACACTATGGCTAATTACTATCTATTTATTTAAAGAAACACACACACTGTATTAAATTTAATTTATATACTCGCTCTACTAATTTATTTACACTCGGTATAATAGTTCTAATTTTTTTTCACCACTCGAATATTACACTATTTGTCTTCTCTATTTTATTCACTGTCCGATTACTAAGAACTTCTGTGAACTAACTCTTTACTGTCCGTTTCACTAATTCTCCAGAACTAACTAACTGTTTACGTATTCGAAAACCCGCGTATATATAGTCCTTATCGGTTCTGGAAAGTTCTAGTATTTTATGACGCTCCTCATATGCGTAAATACTGCAATAGACCAGAAGGTTCTAGAAAGCGCATTCACCAAAATTTATAATCGAGGGACAGGACCGGCTTTGAGTTGGTGACCTCGCAACATTAATGATCACGATAATATTTTAAATTTTAATATTATTTGGTGGATCTTGTATTGGTTTTGCAATGGTCATAAAGATTTATTATTTTGAATAAACTATAGGGTAATTCGAAGATAGATGGCACAGAAGGTGAGATGGCGCAATGGTTTTACAGCGCAACCGCTAGTGCCACAGACAAGTAGAGACGTCCTGATAGCCTTTAGTTCGTATTAAACAAGCCGCCATATCGTCTGTGTTTACAAGTTACAAGCCTATTTAAAAATTATTCATTTTATGATCCGGTTGGGCCAAAAATATTATTCCGAATTTTTCCTTGGTGCTGGTGAACTTTGAATTTAGCAATAATTTTAGTCAAGTTATCATCTTAGCTAAGTGAAAACATTCTAGTTTTGTTGTATAACCTTAAAATGGAGAATATTTAGAAAGGTGTTCAGTTTATCAGGTGCGCCATCTCCCCTCTCATGGCGAGGATAGATGGTTCACTTATTTTTCAGGTGAGATGGCTCGATATTCAGTATGCCTACCAATTACAAGCGCACTGAAAATTGTTCCAGGGCTAGTTGGACTGAGCAACAGTTAACCGAAGCCATTCAAAACCTTAATGAAAACAGAATGGGAGTTAATGAGGCTGCTAGAAATTTTTGGGGTACCGGCCACTACCCTATGAAGAAGGGACCTCTTGGACCCTCCTCTACATTAGGTGCAGCTGCCGAAGAAAAGTTGTTCAAACACATCTTCAAACTTCAAAAAAACTGCTTTTCTCCTACTCGATTGGACGTGCGAAGAATGACATTTAAGTTGGCCAAACAGATGGTTATTAAACATCGTTTCAGTAAGGAATCAAGATTAGCTGGTTTTCCGTGGCTTCAGTTATTTCTGCAGAGAAATCCAAGGCTATCAGTAAGAAAAGCAGGAGTGTCCATTAATCGATCCTTGGGAATGAATAAAAAAGACGTTCAGGTTTATTTTGAGCTGCTAGAAAATACTTTGACCGAAAACAATCTTGTGGGAAAACCTGGACATATCTTTAATACGGACGAGACTGGTCTACAACTAAATAATAGATCGGGCCACGTAATTGTTAAAAAAGGATCTAAAAATATCGCAAGTATCAGCTTTGGTTAAAAAGGAGAAACCATCACGGTTATAGCTTGTTGTAACGCAGAAGTCGTTTTTATTCCCCCTTGCTGTGCAATGAAAGGCAAAAATTAAAAACGAGAGTTTGAGGATGGGATGCCCCCGGGATTTTTAGTGTACATGTCGGAGAAGTCAGCGTATGTCAATAGTGACATATTTTTCAATGGCTTAAAGATCAATTTGTTCCCAGAAAACCGGCAGGGACAGTTTTGTTATTGCTTGATGGCCATGCTTCACACTGCAGTAACGTGGAGATGCTAGAATACTGTGTTGAACACAACATCATATTGTTTTGTTTGCCAAGTCATACGTCACAATTTTTGCAACCTCTAGATAGGTGTTTTTTCAAATCGTTAAAACTAAACTACTACTCAGCTTGTAATTTATAAAATAACCCAGCACGAAAGCTCACTGGATTACAGTTTGGAAAGTTACTTGCTGAAGAATGGAACAAGTCTGCGACTGAGAATAATGGAACTTCAGCATTCAAGGCTACTGGTATTGTGCCATTCAACCCTTCTGCTATTCCACCTGACGCTTATTTGACTGAAAATAGTAAGTTAGCTGATGTCCCTGATGCAGTTCAAAATAAACAAAATTCTGCTGGTAGTTCTCAAAGTTTTCCCAAAGCTTTAGCTGATGATAATCAACAACCTTGCTGTAGTTGGCAGACTGTAGGTGAAACTATACCAGAAAAACGGACTACCTGTGCCTGTAGGAACCAATGAAACTACTCCTGTGAAATGTACCTCTGGAAAAATACTGGATATCATCTCGCCTGTTCCAGTTTTTTTCTGCTGACGCCGATTCCATTCGACGAAGGAGCAAGCAGCTGGCAGAAATATTAACCACAGAAACGACAATTGAAGAGAAAAAGAAAAAAGCGGCAAAAAATCAAAGAAAGAAAAGGAGATTAATAAAAAGGAACCAGTTTTGAAGAAATCAAAATTAATCAAAAGAAAACCTAACAAAGCTTCTAACTCATCTGCGGACGAGGATTTAGAAGCACCGACATTGGATGATTCTTCAGATGATATGGACGACGGTGACGAATCTTGCACTGGTTGTGGAGAGGTGTATTCCCAAACCACGAAATCTGACGAATGGGTTAAATGCTTACGTTGTTCCAAATGGTTTCACGATTCCTGCTCCAAGCTTGTAAACTTTTGTCACGAATGTGTTGTTTTTATGTGCAAAACAAAGTGACTTGTTGGCGAAAATACATTTATTTCTAGTTGCGCCAACTCACCTCAGTACTGTGGGAGAGATGGCGTTGGTGAAATATTTTTATTTTTTTCCATAAATTGTAAGTTTTATTTTTGTTACTCAATTCATGTTCCTAACACAATAAAGTTTATTCTTGAAAAGAAACGGCAATTCTAATTCGATGCATATTAAAATGAAATTTCACAAGCTGGGCCATCTGTCCTCAATTACCCTAATATATAACTATAATTTTTTTTATATTGTAAATCAATATTCTAGTGCTGATAGTGTAGGTACCTTACAACCATCTTGACTACCTCAAGGCCTTCCCCTTTTGTTTTTGTTCTGCTTTTATAAAGGTTTTTTACTTATGACTTTTTCAATTCCTTTCAAGTTAGGGGTGTTTCCCTATAACTCTTCATCAATGTCTATTATTTGTCTTTGGCCATTCTTCGTCTCTTGTTACAGTGCCAACCTGTGGTGTCATAATTCAAATTTCAATTTAATCAATTTATTCGTCATTAATTTCCTGTCAGAGATTGGATCGACATTTATCAAATAACTGATAACTGAATTACCAAAGTGATTCCATTCCAATTAAACAAAGATCAAATAAATCAATAAATTCTAAATTTTAATCTTAAAATGTTTATGTGTTTATTCCCACATATTTATATACTGGCCTATTGGAATCAGTAAAGAGAAAGCGTCTCATAGCAAACATGTGATGCTTACATATGCAAACATGTATGGGGTAACATCGGGATATACATACACACACACCACGCCGTCAGCAATTAACGCACCCTAATACTGCCAACCGACCCTCTTCAAACATGAGCAACATGATTCCGCCAGTGTTGCCATCCCACGCTTATTCTCACATAACAAGTGATCTTTGACATCAGCGGCGTTGACACTCTTATTTTTTGTGACCATTCACTTTGGTGAAAAAAATGGGGTCGGGACTTTTTTTACTTCAATCTTGTGATATGGTTTTTATTAGTTTCACACTTCAAAAGTTTTTTTAGGGTGAAAGGGTGTTTGAAGTACTGCATTAAAAAAAATTGTCTATATGGATAGAGGAGAACTGGTTATCTTTAAAATTTTATACAGGGTTGTGACAATTCACAAAGCTGCAATAAGCATAACGTCGAAGGGGTTCTTGAGGAAACAAATAAAAACGATTACATAATTATGAAGTTATGGCATTAACAACAATAATTTATTGACTTGTGTGGCTAAAGTTAATAAAATGTACAATTAAAAACTTGATCAACCTGTTCTTGGTAGAGTACGAAGTTGAAGTGTGGAAGTCCTAGGGATTTTTCTTAAACCTCTGTTACCTGGGATAATCCAGTTGTTGAAAGTTAGGATAAAGGGTGTGGAAAACCTACCACGTTGTTGGATTGTTTGGACACCAAATGAATAGTTCTCACAAGTCTGAAAGGTGTCATGTAGATATTGGGGGATCCAGAAGTCCAGTTAAGATCTACTTGTATGGAGCGGCAAACAAGTAGGTTTAAAAGGAAAGAAGAAATAACCAAGAAAATAAAAAAGGCCTGAAATAGATATAAGTGTAAGTAAATGGTATTGAGTCAGTATTACATTAAAGTGAGTGGTCGACAAACTTACCTTTGATGATGGGTGGCCTTAAAGAATCAAGATAAGTTGTTGGTGAAGCTACAGTTTGTATTTGTGGTTTAATCCAGCCCACTGGCTGAGTTTCCGGTTCTCAGAACCCTCAAATTACTTTTTGTTGCTTTGAAAAAAAATCTGCTACATAAGCATATATTGTTGTCCATCTAGAGTCCAAAAAGAAACAAAAAATAACTTCCATTGATCACAACTTGTGGTGGATAGTTTTTTCTTTTCCTTTACCAGTAGCTTTTAATATTTTAAAAGATAGGTTTATGTATGTTTAAAAAGGATAATGTTTGCCAGGACATATAGTAAGATATTTCTTATCCACGAATTTTCAAGAAGTGGTAATTTTAATTGTTTTGTTAATGTTTTTGTCCTGCATGTTTAATGGGTTTACTGCGGTTAAACGTTTGGTCAACACATTCAAGTTGTGGTTATTCCCTGTCCAGCCATCATCCTACGCTCGGCAGAAAGCATCCAACTAGCACTGACGGTCACGTATTCACACCCAAAACTTGTTATTGCGACATTAATCGTTTAGGTGTAATTCAATGCCGGAGGTGTAGTTATTTCTTCTTCGGAAGTAGTTTGAAATTTTTAAAACACGTTGCCAATGTTCAGTCGCAAATCGTGTTTAAATTTTTTTTACAAAACTAAAAATGTCTGACAAATTTTATTAGGCAAATTGGCCCTGTATAGATAAATAAGTTATATTTGACCCTTACTTTGTGGAATCTACTCATATTACTTTTTTAAATGAAACTAACTGTTTCCAATTATTAATTCCACTATTTAAAGAAAATTCTAAAATATTGATAATTATTTCGATATTGGCATAACATCGTCAGAATGACAGAAGTTACATTTTATGTGATGCCTACTTGATGTTTAATATTTTGGCTAGACCAAATAGTGAGTGACCTGACGATGATATTCCAATATCGAAATGATTATCATTATTTTAGAATTTTCATTAAATAGTGGAATTAATTAGAAACAGTTTTATTCGAAAAAGTAAAACAAGTTAAAATATAAATTATTGCTGCAAATAAACTTTTTTGTCGTCCCGTTTACTACACCAACATTTTGTGAAAAGAAAATTTTATATAATTGATTCCCTCGTGTCTCACTGAACAACCCCAAGGGCCGCATGAGTATGTTTGGGGGCATCAAATGCGCTACAATACACTCTGATAATACGATAATCAAGCAGCCGTTGGTATACCCACCACGGTAATGGGTCGTAGACGTGGCCTGTTTGATAATTTCCGTAATTTCCATTGGAGACGTATTCCGGACACGATTCGCTACCAGCAACCTGTCCAGAATTCAGGACTGAGAAGTTGGAGCCACAAAATAGTGGAGGCGCTGCATTTATATGTGGTTTAATTCAGGAATTAGGGTCATTCCAGAAATGTATACCATCAACACTGTTCTGAATCTAACAATTCTGCATAATGCCGAGACGTGAATATTTAGATTGAATTTTGTCGAAGAACAACAAACAAATTATTTTAAAATATGTAAAGAAAAATGTGATTTTTCTTAAACATTCCCGCGCATTAAGCACCATCGAGGCAGAATTGTTTATTTATAGTCTATAGCCTATAGTAAAGGATTATTATCTGGGCTGTCATGAAAAAGCATTCATGTCAAAGTACTTTTTTCAATTATAGTATATTTCAGAAAGGTATAGAGTAATAAAATGGGGAATTCCGTCCAGTTCGGCTCAATTTCGGTGTCGGCCATAGGCGTAGCTCTTGAAATGGTATTGTTTGTAATATTAAAATTTGAAGTATTTGCGTAAGAGAATTAGGAAAAGTATGTTTTCTGGCCTGAAGTGTCAATATCGAAATATTGTGTAGGGATTACTTAGGCAGTAGATTATACAGTTACGTTTTGCGTTTAACAGGTACCGTTTAACCCTTCTATTAGTGCCTCTGCCTAATTCCATCCCTGTTTCAGATTCGTCTCAACAATGCGCCGCAAGGTGCCTTACCCAAAATTTTTAGACCTTTATAAGTATATTTGTTTAGTTTAACGCATCAGTATTTGCTGTTAAGCCTTAAATAGTGTTCACAGAATATTTTAAGATTAGTAATAAAATGGCGACATTTACACCAACGAAAAGATGTTCCAATAATTCTCCACTATCAGTGAATGAAAAACTTATTATTTTAAATGTACACGATTGCATAAAATACGATATGTACATAACGCCTAATTTTTATTCTGTTAAAATAAAATTCTTTCCTTTTTACGAGTATCCTACCGGCACGCCTTTGGCACACTATTTTCAGTGTTTGTGAATGGATAACAATAGGCTAAACCCATATATTGACCCCAACCCGGGTGGTACTACCTGCACTTGATAAAAAGAAATAATTTTACAATGAAATCAATGCCAAACTATGAAAGTGGCTTAAATATTCGTTGGGTAGTCTGTGCTCCCTTTGCATACCTAATGAGGTTTTATTACTCTATACCTTTCTGAAATAAACTATAAATTCTATAAACGGAGAAATAAGTTAATAATTGTGTTTTAGGATCGACATTGTTATAATTAATAACATTAAATATCGTTTCTTTTCTTACAGGTTAGTTAATTAGATAGTTTTTGTTACTTTAATTCATTTATGTAAAACACATGTAAATACAATAAATCTTTTCTTACAGAGAGAAACTCAGTTTGTTTTGAATTAACTGTGTCGTTCTAATCGCTATAAATAAAAACCAAATCGTCTTATAAATATATTATTATAAAATCAATGATTTTCTTGGAGTTTTCAGTATAATTATGTACCTAACCTAAAAAATCCTAACCCAACCTTACTTACCATTTTCTTTGTTTCTTCTAATGCTTGGAAATATTTATTCAAAATACACATATATGTAAATTTTTTCCCTGAATCGATTGTTGGTGTTAACAGCGTTCTAACTGTTGATTTGTAGGAGTAATGGGATGTTTTTTTGTTTTTTCGGAAATTTCATAACACTATTTGAATGTAAAAAGTTGATTTCATCAAAAAACTAAACCGACCAGTCCATTTCTCGTCCAAAAAAAACTTATTTTACTATTTTACGCATTTTTCAAGTCAAAAAATCCTCACCTAACCTTACCTAACATTTTTTTCCGTTCTACCACTAGTCCAGTAAATAAAGGGTCCCAGAAGCGATTATTCCTGCTGGTCCATGAATTTTCCGTGAAGGGTAGGGTTTGACTAGTAATTGAACATCCAGAAATTTCACCATTTTGGGGGGGTATTCCCTGCCCCAAAGTTCCAAAAATTGGTTTCCCGCCAATATCTCCTAAAATATGGCATTTAGAGAATTTTTATTTAAGGGAAAAATGAAGATCATGTCATTATCTACAAAAAGAGGTCCTTATGATTTTATCATATCCGATGATCCGATTCCACCATATGTATAAAATGGGTCAAAGATATTGTAATAACTTTTTTATTTACTCTCGATTTTTTACTATTACGGGTCCTTTAAAAGTCTTTATTGATCTCAGAACTCAGAAATTTTTATTGGCCATCTTTCTTGCCCCTTGATTTTTCAGTTGGTGTTTTCATTTCCAAATTTTTGCTGTTTTTCGAGGTTGGGAATATTTTGCGAACAATCACTGTCTAAAAGTTTGTACATTATCGGATTGTCTTCCAAGATACGTCATTTTAAAGCTGGGAATTTCTCCTTTTTGGTTGTGCCCTCATTTTTTTTCTCGAGTTTTTCGGAAATCCATGAAACCTCAAAATTATGGATTTTTCAACATCGGTTTTTGCGAAAAATATTAATGTTGCGAAAAAAATCGTG
Organism: Lochmaea crataegi; assembly: GCA_947563755.1. Lineage (NCBI taxonomy): Eukaryota > Metazoa > Arthropoda > Insecta > Coleoptera > Chrysomelidae > Lochmaea > Lochmaea crataegi. Next base: position 36,924,228 of record OX387424.1, read on the forward strand.
AAGACCATTCTTGTAGATAATGAACTACTCTTCAATTTTCCCCTATATAAAAATTCTCTAAATGCCATATTTTAGAATATATTGGCGGAAAACCAATTTTTGGAACTTTGGGGCCGGGAATACCCCCCCAAAATGGCGATGAGGAGTGTGAAATTTCTGGATGTTCAATTACTAGTCAAACCCTATCTTTCACGGAAAATTCCTAGAGCCTTAGGATTTTTGTACACTTTGCCTACTTTTCATCCTTCATTTACTGGACTATACTAATGCTTCATTTAGAAAAACTGAAAAAATTACTAATCATTAATGTTAGGAAGCCTTCCACTTTTCAACACCGTTCTAACTAAACATTTATGTAAGTAGACTTTTTACACTTCCTACATATAGTGCATTAAGTCAAACACTTCACGCACCAGTGTGTAAAGTACAATATATCAAGCATTGTCATTTATAAAGGTGAGTAGGCTGTAACTGGTCGTTGTCCTGTCTTGTGATTAGAAATGTGTGTGGTGTTAAACTGTCATGGATTTTTTCACTTATAAAATTGTACAAGAGGTTTATATTTCACCGGGTAAATTTGAGTTGTTTGATAAGAAAATGTTATCTAGCGATTAGACGAGAACTGTAAACTATTAAAAACTCAACACCAAGTCAAATTACTTAGGAAAACAGTTTAGAGCTTCGTTTTTCCATCAACTTTTTGAATATCTTCCTCTAAAATATTAGGCGAATTAATTTAGTCGTATCAGTAGATCTTCTTGTTGGTCTGAATTTGACATGAGTATGCTTACAGTGTGATGATGATGCTGTGTTGCATGCTGTTGGTCATTAATTTCTTCTTAGAGTTGCACTCACTTTATTTTAAAACTATCGCGGAACTTAATTTTTATTATTTTTTCACTCTATTTTGTTTTAAAAATATCACTTAAACTATTCACTTTTTGTTAGTACTCACTTTTCCCGTTTCACTTTTAAGTTACTCAGGTACACTGTGTTTGTTACTTTATTCTTTTTCGCAGAATTTTTTTTATTTTTTTATTTTTTTGGTTCTTCTTATTAACTTGTAATTTACTTCAGATTCTTTTACACAGAATCTTTGAATAATTTTTATGTGGTTCGTTTCGAGTGGATAAACGTTTTGAAAAACGAAGAGGGACACTAAGGGCTCTTCCACATCCTACTAACTGCGCCAATTAAGGGTTGGTTCACTAATAGTTACTTTTTAAAAAGACTTTATTAATAATGATAAACCCTGTTTTACTTACAAATACGAACTAACTAGATATTGTATTACAACTTCGTTTATATAGTAATATAATATGCTGATAAAATATTTATAGAAAACTATCTAATGAGCTAAATATTGTTGAATAGCCTAAATAAAGAATTAGGAGTATTCGTAATATATATATTTAATAATTAGAAATTCAATAACCAAAATGTGTCCTTTGATCTCCTGGCTCATTTTCGTTATATAATCTGGCCATTGCAAATCAGGGGTTCCCAACCGGTGAGTGATGTGAGCAGCATGCTATTAATAGCCTCTCCAAGTGCATTGGCTTGTGTACATATGGGGCAAAAGCTATGCCAGGAAGATTGACAGGGCTAGCAGCAAAAATAAAGGAAGTTGCTCCTGAATACGCATTGTGTCATCCATCGAGAAGCATTAGCTGCTATAGGTTTGCCGGAAAGTCTTAAATCCGTTCTATCAGATGCTGTGAAATTTATTAAGTTCCTAGAGGCTAGGGCTCTAAACACAAGATTATTCTCCTTGATGTGTGAATAAATGGGTGGCAAGTTCAAGACTTTACTCTTGCATACAGAAGTGAGAGGGAACATTTTGAACCTACTCTTTAAACTAAGATCAGAAGTTTTTAAGTGAAAAAAATCATGACATGAAAAAATTGTTTTCTGATGAAGAATGGTTGTCAAGATTGGCTTATCTAGCCGACATTTTTGACAAACTCAACACACTGAACTTGGGACTTCTGGGACCAAACTCAACAGCCTTCACAGCCAGAGACAAAATAAACTCCTTCAAGAGAAAGTTGGTCCTGTTTTGTTCGCAAATACAGGAGGAGAATTTTTCTGCATTTCGCACTCATCATAATTTTTTGAAGAAAATGAAATATCTTCAATGCCAGATGTGGTTGCAGATATCATTGTTCTCTTGGAAGGTCTCAAAAAAGCTTTAAGAAGTATTTCTCCGAAGATTATTCAAAAGTGGACTGGATCAGAAATCCTTTTTCGGAAACCTCACCAAATGAATTGGAACTAAAATAAAGTTTTATCGATCTTACAGAAGATAGTAACATGAAAGATTATTTTAAAGAGAAATCTTTAATTAACTTCTGGATCGGATGTAAAACCGAGTATCCTTTGATCTTCCGGCAAGCTCTGCTATTTTACTTGCGTGAGAGTGGATTTTCTGAGTTCTTGTACATAAAAAATAAACATAGAAGCAGAATAAGTATTGAAAAGGACTTAAGAGTGAAGATAAGTTCCATTACTCCTAATGTTGATATTTTAATCACAGGCAACAAGTTTCGCACTAAAGACTATAATAGTTATTTATGATACAAGTGCGTGAAGTGATACTTTTGCGCACGAGTTGCGAAAATGAAAGGCACGAACGTAGCTAGTGCCTTTTTTCGCAACGAGTGCGCAAAAGTAATTCACGCATGAGTATCATACAATGTTTTATCTACGACCACATTAAAAGTACTTTCCCTTAATTATATATTACATAACCTATCTTTTTAATAATTGTTTTTGAATTATTGCCTACCTTCAACATAAGAAATTCATTATCTGGTGCTCCATTTATAAAATCCAAAATCTGTTCCCTTGTGAAAACTTTTGATTTTTTTGGTTTATGGCTCTCCGATTGTCGTTTTATGAAATTTACTTATATCAATTTTTAAATTTAAAATTCAACATTGAATAATGGGACCATAACGTTGATGATTTCCATTGACTTTTCCGAGAAATATGCAATAAGAACATTTTCCGACTAATTTTTAATTTTTTTAGTGTTACACCAATCCAAAAAAAAGGTGAGCGGTCGTCGGACAGCCGACAGAAGCTTGCTTCTTATGCACAATAAAATGACCATTTTTCAAAAATTTTGAAAATTTTTGACAATTATTGACCATTTTTTCAAAATTTTCGACCATTTTTGACTATTTTTTCAAATTTCAACAATTATTGACCAATTTTGACAGTTTTGACAATTATTGATCATTTTTGACAATTTTAGACCATTTTTCCAAATTTTAACAATTATTGACCATTTTTCCAAATTTCAACAATTATTGACCATTTTTAACAATTTTAACAATTTTTGAGCATTTTTGACAGGTTCTGACAATTATTAACCATTTTTGACAATTTTTCAAAAATTCTGACCTTTTTAGACCGTTTTTTCAAATTTTAACAATTATTGACCATTTTCGACAATTATTGACCTATATTGACAGTTTTGACAATTATTGATCATTTTTGACAATTTTTAAAAAAATTTTACCATTTTTGACAATTTTTCAAAAATTTTGACCATTTTTGAAAATTTTTTCAAATTTTAACAATTATTGACCATTTTTGAAAATTTTTTCAAATTTTAACAATTATTGATCATTTTTGACAATTATTTACCATTTCTAACAATTTTTCAAAAATTTCGAACATTTTTCAAAAATTTTGAGAATTTATAACAATTATTGACCATTTTTTCAAAATTTTGACAATTTTTGACCATTTTTCAAAATTTTAACAATTTTTGACCATTTTTCAAAATTTTAACAATTATTGACCATTTTTGATAATTATTTACCATTTTGACCATTTTTCAAAAATTTTGACAATTTTCAACAATTATTGACCATTTTTGACAGTTTTTTATAATTATTGACCATTTGTTCAACATTTTGACAATCTTTGACTATTTTTCCAAATTTTAACAATTATTGACCATTTTTGACAGCTTTGACAATTATTGATCATTTTTGACAATTTTTCAAAAATTTTGTCCATTTTAGACCATTTTTCCAAATTTTAAGAATTATTGACCATTTTTGACAGGTTCTGACAATTATTGACCATTTTTGACAATTTTTCAAAAATTTTGAGAATTTTTAACAATTATTGACCATTTTTGACAGTTTTTTATAATTATTTACCATTTTTGGCAGTATTTTATAATTATTTACCATTTTTCAAAATTTTGACAATTTCTGACCATTTTTCCAAATTTTAACAATTATTGACCATTTTTGACAGTTTCTGACAATTATTGACCATTTTTGACAATTTTTCAAAAATTTTGACAATTTTCAACAATTATTGACCATTTTTTACAGTTTTTTACAATTATTGACTATTTTTGATCATTTTTTAAAATATTTAACAATTTTTGAGTTTTGACAATTTTTGATAGATTCTGACAATTATTGACCATTCACGTTTCACACTTCTTAATGACAGTACAAAATTATTACAATTACAGAACCTTGACAGAAAAAAAAACACAAAATTATCTAAGGTAACTTAATAAATATACAAATAAAAAAGAGTGTTATAATGATTATCCCATTTAAAAAGCATTGTTCTTTTTCGCACGCTTTAGACGTATGTATAAAATGTAATTACACGTATTTATATGAGTTTGTAAATGCTTAATTTTAATGGTGGTCGTAGATAAAAGTAAATTTTGTATGATGATTAATTTTTTGCTGTTATAAATAAACTAATATCTAACCATTAAATATGAAGTATTCTCAGGAATTTAATTCAAAAAGCCCTTGAGCACTTTTAGAAGAGTAAATATTATATGTTTATTGAAATATTTAGTTCTGGTGGTACGCCAAAATTTATCAAAAAGTCAAGTGGTACGCAGGAGCAAAAAGGTTTTTTCTCTTACAATTTTCAATAGTCAGATTTAATTTTAGGGTGTTGACGTGTCCCCTACACCCTCGAATACTAAAGTAGATTATAGGCGAACTAAGTATTACATTTATTATACATCGAAAAAGGAGGTCACTTTATTGGCGTTAAAAAGCAAAGTTCCTGGTATTGATTGACGTGTCAAGTTTGATTGAATTGATTTCGTTTTATAGGATCTGATTTTGGAAGGGGAAGATATGCGGGATTTTGAAAACGGAAATGACCGAAGTAGATAGGGAATGACTTGCAAGATCTGATAAAAAGTCGGAAATGGAAAGGGAGGATTTATTTATTTTTTTGGGTTGATCGAAAATCGGTTAAAAGCTTTCTTAAAAATAGATTGTAGCAATGATTATGTTTGCATAGAGAAATAAACAGTAGTTTAGTATAATACAAAAATAATACAGATCAGATCAATTTTAGTTAGTTATGTATGTACCTATACTCTGTTCAAATTTCATTTACGCCCTTCCAAAACCATATTCCCACCTGACAACAGCAGACGTTTTGCTTTTCTATTGATGGATGGAACATACTTTATACAATTTTGTTTGACTGTTACTATTTTAAGGGCCTTTTCGGAAACTGACTCCAGTAAACTCTAGTAAAAGATATGGCAACAGCGCGTTGTTTTGAGATAACAAATTGTCAAGAGATTGTCATTGTATGTCGCCTCTCCCTTTCGATTTATGAGACAAATTTCATTTCATTTAAATTAAAATTAGGAATATCAGAATTACATTCCCCTTTATTGACTAAAACATAAATTTTTAAGGATTAAGTGGAAATAAACAGAAATAAAGGAAAAGAAAGAGGGAGAGAGTAAAATTATTTACTAAATAATATAGTATATGTAACATCCACAAGAACTGCACTGTTGCCAAATCGATTACTGGTAGCTTACTGGAGCGAGTTTCAGAAAAGGCTATACGTGCTGCATGACTTTTGTTAATTGTTGCTGGTGGTGTTTTAATTCATCTGCCGATAATATGTACTACACGGACATAATGTAAAAGAACAAAAAAAAAGATTTTGGTCAAAGTCCCGTTGAGCAGCATAGACATTAGTCTATAAACATTATAGAGACTTGAACAGAATTGGTTGTGATTGCAATAATGAATGAAGATATTTCTATCTGATCATCTGATCCATCAGAGTTGGAATATTGAGCACTAAATGGAGAGAGTTAGCACTTCTATATCATTGGCTTTTTAGATTTTACGATAAATACTGAAAATACTTCAGGTGCGTGAGAATATGGGTACCTTCAACTGTTGTTAGATTTGTCACAATTGTAATTTTTACTAACTTTACAGAAAACGCTTTGCATTTTATTTTTTCAAAAAATACCGCAATTTTGGATTTAATCCATCCATTATAGTCAACAGATGATTTAAACGTTTTATTAACCATATAGTCATATGTCAAACCATCGCAAGTATTCTTGTTTTCCAAAGAAGTGGCAATGTATAGTTACAAACCACGATTATTCTCCTTAATAAAACAATGAAATAGCTCTTTACTGTTCCAAAACTCAATATATTCTATTCTTAAGGCTCCTATTTAATTCATTTTTATCTTCCTTTACATCATATAATCATTCGGAGCCGACGGTTCGATTATGATATAACGTTTGTTCTAACAAGGTCTCTACGCATAGTTCCCGAATTATTGTATACTCAAACATTAGTAAGTTTTAGTTCGGGATTGGTTCTGTGTTCCAGGGACGTTTCTACGCATGCGCTTAATAGTGCCGACTTTCCTACTTACTGAGGACACGGAATTACATTCACCGTTCTTGAGCTAGTGCTGGTTAAGTTTTTTTATTTGTTGGAACGATTTGCGGATTAATTCAGAACTAATTCTTGACTTGCTGGAACGCTACTTTCAATCTACGCAAACTCCATACCATTCCGAACTAATTATCTAGCTTGTTGGAACAAAGCTATAAGTATCTGAATCTTAGGAACTGTTTAAAAATCTAATAACATAATACTTACAATCTTAGTGAATTCATCTTTTTGTTTGTTTGTTCGTATTTTTTGCGTCCGATTGCTATATTATTTGTACTTTTTTCATATATTATTAATTCTATCATCTTAATTAAATTCTATGATAATCGGAACAGTTGACAACAAACTGCACATGTCATTCGGAGTTAATACACATATCAAACACAATAAAATTACTATCATCAATGTTATTAGTGCAACCACTTTTCGTTGTTAATGAATAGTCATCTAAACAAGATATTCCATTTCAATAAAAAATATAATAATTATTATCGTTGACGATCAAGGTAAATAATATGTAATTAGCAATTTTCCAGAGCAAACAGTAAATTTTCTATTTATTCAGTGAATCGACAAACGTATTGATTGCTTCGTAAAATAAAATAAAATGCCAAAACGATATTTTAGACCCTCTCTTTGTTAGTTCATCTACCTATTCCGTTTCTTTTCCAGTGAGTCCTGGAACATCCCACATTTGAGCGACGATTTTGTTCTTGCCTGGTCCATTAAGTTTTTCTAGACATTCCCACACAATTTTAAAACTGATTACATAAGTCATAGCTTTAATGGCTGCTTGACTATCCGGCATAATAATGTTGCGAGGTCACCAACTCAAAGCCGGTCCTGTCTCTCGATTATAAATTTTGGTGAATGCGCTTTTTAGAACTTTCTGGTCACTGCAGTATTTACGCATATGAGGAGCATAATAAAATACTAGAACTTTCCAGAACCGATAAGGACTATATAATATATACGCGGGTTTTTGAGTGCGTGAACAATTAATTATTGAAACAGTTAGTTCGGAATTAGTGAAACGGACAGTAAAGAGTTAGTTCACAGACAGTTTACAGAAGTTCTTAGTAATCGGACAGTAATCGTAAATTGTGAAAAAATAGTCGGGAAAAATGCGGGAATTCTATTCGAAGCAAGAGCTACACTCTAATTTATCCAAAAAGTTACATTTTTTCATCGTTTCGCAAGTTGGTTAACTCAATATAAATTTTTCCATGAAACACTTGATTAACACTGCGCGAGAACAACGGAATAAACACAAACGTCAAGTATAAATCTTGCGGGTGGTAATCCCCACCATCAACCATGAAATTGTCAAATTATACAAAACCAAGTCCTGTATCACCCGATCGTTTTACCATATACTAACTCGTGACATTCGTCCTATTAAATATTCCGATACAACACAGATAAAACACTTTTATACCTAACAAAAGCGACTGAATTAATGACCAACTGCCAACAAATTAAATCAAAGCATGCCGAAGCTCCCCCATTCACTGAATAGACCTCCCCTGTCCATTCTAGGTTACCCTGGCTCGTTTTTCATCGATGCGTAAAGTGAGTAAAAAAGGGAGAGGTAGGCAGTGACCTGTAACGGGTAAACATGTTACACAGCTAATAAAAGGAAGCTTTCAAAAAAATTATGTTTTCGAACACACGTTTCACTATCCCCTTGATGCGTTTATTACTTTCGCAAAAAATGTGGGAGGTCACGCTTATTTTGTACTAATTATAGAGTTTTCGGGATTTATCTTAACAATATAGGTATTCTTAATTATTTTAGTAAAAACAAATTGTAGTACATTCATTCTAATCTCTGAAGATTCTAAAATTTTTTTTGTTTCCATTCTGTAAGACGCAGTCGCGATTAATGGTATTATATCGAACAGAATAGGGATGGTAAACTCGATTCCGATTCTACTCGAGAATCGAGTTTTCTCGTCAAATAATCGATTTTTAGGAGTCGACCTTTAATTTCTGAAGTCGATCAAGGATCGATACTTGACATTCGACTTCGACTTTACGGTTAAGTGACTAAAAAAACTAAAAAGTTGATTTTTTGTTAATAATTTATAAAGTTTAGTTTGTTATAACTTAGATTATTAAAAAAAATTTTAATGTGATATTCTTGACTTGACACGTTATTAATATTATGAAAAAATATACTTGTTCTTAACTATTTTTGTGCTTTATTTAAAAAATTTGTATTATCCATTCATGGCATTGCGATTGGATGAATAAATTTACTAACTATAAAAATTACTGTTCTTTTAATTTGGAATCGATTACTCGAGCGCAAGAATAGATTCTTGCGCTCGAGTAATCGATTCTTAAAATCGGAAAATATAAAGTCGAAATCGGAATCGAGAAACGATTCTTTGAAAAATCTTTCCATCCCTAGAACAGAACATTAGGTTTGTTCCAACAGGCGATAGAACCGTTCTAGGTATCGTTTGCGCAAGTGCTGTATTTCTTTCGCGTTCCAACTGATTATAGTATCGTTCTTGGGACGGTACAAAAACGGTACCATCTGGAAGGGGGTGATAATTGCTTACATGGCGGAACCAGTTCAAAAACCATCCCTAATTCGAGTACTCGATAGAATTCCAGAACGGTTCATACTTACATCCAGTTGGAACAAACCTATTGATGGTTAGGAATCGTCCATAGCACAGGGGTTACGTAAGGGTTTCGTGGATGAGGGGTTTCGGGTTCGAATCTCAAAGGCTTCGCTTTTTCATTAGGCTCATGAGCGAGTGAGATAGGTGTACGCACAATGTCAGGTCCAACACTCCAGGTACCTCGAGGACGATGAGCGGAGCAGGATGGCCAAAAGTAAGACGCAGTCACGGTTAATGGTAGCTTATAATATCGAACAGAACATTTATTGGAGTTACGTGAGGGTTCCGTGGCTGAGGAGTTCCGGGTTCGAATCCCGATGGTTTCGCTTTTTCAATGTACAGAATATTCAGTTTATAATTCTATTCCCCATCCATCACTTCCTCTTTCCGATGGATGTTTAAGGATTTTCAAATGGATAAAGCACAATCAATTCGAAAGGTATCGATCATTGTGTGCAAATTATATGCAAGTTATGTGAACAAATCACAATTTTTGTGCACTTATATTTTTGAAGCTTGCTTCTTATTGCACGACATAGGACTTTTGAGAAGGCTAGTGAACTCGTAAAACGTGTAACCGTTACGAAAAAGGGTTCGTCACGCAACAGTGTTGCCACGCAACGTATAATGTTACGAAAAAGCTTTCGTCGCGCAACAGTGTTGCCAGATTTCTGAATAATCCACTAATCCAATGAAATTTAAATTGAAGCTTGCTTCTTATTGCACGAGATAGGACTTTTGGGAAGGCTAGTCAAAAATTGTCAAAAATTTGGAAAAATGGTCAATAATTGTCAAAAACGGTCAAAATATTGAAAAAATGTTTAATAATTGCCAAATATTTTCAAAAATTGTCAAACATTTGGAAAAATGGACGATAATTGTCAAAAATTGTCAAAAAATGTAAAAAATGGTCAATATTTGTAAAAATTTTGAAAAAATGGTGAATAATTGTCAAAACCAATCAAAAATCGTCAAAAATTATCAAAAACTGTCAAAAATGGTCAAAAATTGTTAAAATTTTGAAAAATGGTCAAAAATTGTTAAATATTTAAAAAAATGGTCAACGATTGTCAAAATTTTTGGAAAATTGTCAATAATTGTTAAAATTTTGAAAAAGTGGTCAATAATTATAAAAGACTGTCAAAAATGGTCAATAATTTTTAAAAATTGTCAAAAATGGACAATAATTGTCAGAATCTGTCAAAAATTGTCAAAAACGGTCAATAATTGTTGAAATTTTGAAAAATGATCAAAAATTGCTAAATATTTTGGAAAATTTACAATAATGGTTAAAATTTTTGAAAGTTGTCAATAATTGTCAGAAACTGTCAAAAATGGTCAATAATTGTTAAAATTTTGAAAAATGGTCAAAAATTATTAGGATTTTGAAAAAATTGTCAATAATTATAAAAAATGTCAAAAATGGTTAATAATTGTTGAAAATTGTCAAAAATTTTTGAAAAATTTTCAGAAACTGTCAAAAATGGTCAACAATTGTTAAACTTTTGAAAAATGGTCAAAAAATGTCAAAATTTTGAAAAAATGGTCAATAATTATAAAAAACTGTTAAAAACGGTCAATAATTGTTAAAAATTGTCAAAAATTTGAAAAGTGGACAATATTTTTGAAAAATTGTCAAAAATGGTCAATAATTGTTAAAATTTGGAAAAATGGTCTAAAATGGTCAAAATTTTTGATAAATTGTAAAGAATGATCAGTAATTGTCAAAACTGTCAAAATTGGTCAATAATTGTCAAAAATGGTGAAAAATTGTTAAAATTTGAAAAAATGGTCAATAATTGTCAATATTTTTTAAAAATGGTCAATATTTTCGAAAAACTGTCAAAAATTGTCAAAATATTTGAAAAAGGGTCAATAATTATAAAAAACTGTCAAAAATGGTCTAAAATTGTTAAAAATGGTCAAAATTTTTGAAGAATTGTCAAAAATGGTCAGAAATTGTCAGAACCTGTCAAAAATGCTCAAAAATGGTCAAAATGGTCAATAATTGTTAAAATTAGGAAAAATGGTCTAAAATAGTCAACATTTTTGAAAAATTGTCTAAACTGATCAATCATTGTCAAAACTTTCAAAATTGGTCAATAATTGTCAAAAATGGTCAATAATTGTTAAAAATTGTCAAAATTCTGCAAAAATGGTAAAAAATTGTCAAAATTTTTGAAAAAATGGTCAATAATTATCAAAAATTGTCAAAATTTTGGAAAAATGGTCAATAAAATATAAAATAAAACTTAGCAGAATGTACTGGGTCTAATGTAATTCCCAACATCGCATTCTATTGCGCGTATTTTTATTGATGGTTTTCCCAACCTCGCATTCTATTGTGCATAAGAAGCAAACTTCTGTCGGCGGTCCGATGAGCGCAGCACCTTTTTGTTCCTATTAAAAGTTGTACTACGCTAAAGTGAAGCTAAGCACAATTTCTTTAATTATCATCCGATTTTAATGATTGATTGATTCGACACCACCAGTCAGAGGCTTCGAGTCCTCGACACCTCGGCCTCGGCATTGAAGAGACCAATATCAGTCCATATCAGTTTCAACAGTCTTTTCTCTAGGTCCTTCTTGAAGAAATCCTTCCTTAAGCGCTGTAGTCCTAGAAGTTCTATATTTACAATGACATTGAAAATCACATTCGAAGATAATGTGTGAGGCTCTTTCTTCCTCTCCCATGCACCGGTTCATCCCTATATATGCCAATTGAATGAGTAATCCCGTCACTTTCCTTATCTGGCCCCTTCTGAGGTTTAATATCTCGTTAGTCAGTGACTCCAAGGGTGTTCTTGCTTTGACACGTGGCTCCAGAACGTCTGATGTGTTGTTTGAATCCACCGATATGTACAACCACGTGCTGCTGTTTGATTTCAATGAAACCGTTGCTGTTATTGTGTGTAAATTATTTGCAATTCATGTGCACAAATCAAGATTTTTGTGCACCTATATTTTTTTCATTAAAAGTTTTTCAATGATCATCCGATTTCAATGAAACCATTGCAGTTATTTAATGCTATTTCAATAGAGAGAAGCTTTGCATTTACTAAATAAAGTACATCGTTCATATTTTCACAACAATCAATAAAGTTTAATTTTTGATTGCCTCCAATTAGTATAGACAAAGATTACAAAATATATATAAGATAGTTCACTTGAAGGCGGTCTGATTCTTCTTAGTGTTTTAAACGATCGCCGCACTCATAAATCATATTTACGGCTCCCTTTTGTTGTAAATAACGACACCGCTAGGTACCAGGGCATTAGAAAAGTATATTTTATTCCAAGCTATACAGGGGTAACTTGAGAAATATATATTTAAATAGGATGATTTATTAAAGGTTTTTTTATATAATGTTTTTAAATGTTAATTATTTCGAAAAAAGTTCAGGATATGAATTTGAAAAGGAAAGTTTAGGTATAAGTAAAAAAATATATTAAAATTTTTAAAATGAATCAATTGACAGATTTTATTCAACATTTTAGTAATTTTGTGATGCTTATTGAAGATCTAGCGGTTATTTATACAGAATATCACAAATTAAATTATACATACTTATTGGCCACCAGAATAATAGGACCACTAAAACAATTTTGATCTTTAAATTAGACACTCCGTATTTTTTAGATTCACAAGGTTAAAACAGTAAAAACATATTATGTAGCTGCAGGATATATTTATTAATAAAGTAGATATGTGAATTTTCAAATTTCTATGAATACCCAGTATCTATAAGTACTAAATAACTAACTAATTTATTATTATCTAATATCTTTGTTACAATAGTTTAAAAAAGTTGAATTCCGTATTTGATAATAACTAATTTAATACCCACCTCTCAACGTCTTTGGGACAACGATAAAAGGATATTTCTGGTTTTCCCACCTTGCTGGAACAACCCATCACAGCACAACACACAGGCATTTTAAAACCACAATTATAATATTATTAATGTTACTTTTGGAAGACAGGAGTTAAAATAATGCGAACAAGAAATTTTACTTCCGGAACGTTTCCCGAAAAACTAAATGAAATACTTCTACAAAGTTTCTAGAGATTGTAGGCACATTTCTGGCCCTTAATTACTTCTCTATATTTTTATCATTGTTTACATTATAAATACTTAAAATCAAGACTGCATTCAGAATTCGTGGGAAAGTGATAAACTACCATTTATTATGTATACAACTAAGACTATTAACAAATATCACAAAATATTTATTTTATAAGTTTTGCTATTGAAGAGGAAAATATGAATATTATTTTTTCCTTATTGCAATAATTAATTAATAAATTTAAAATATCTATAAAATATAAACACGAACAACGAATTCTAAAATACCAGCGCTCGATAGGCGACAACCCGTATAATATGCAAAATTAAATGCAAGTAAGGATTTAGCGACATACTGTAGCATGGCGCCAACCGCTAAGTCACCAGACAGTAACCAGCGGTATGAATCCTTTGATCGATAGAATTCGAACGAGTGAACAATCTTATATATATTTTGTAATCTTTGGTATAGATTTTGATTTTTAGTTCGAAAGGCAAAGAAATTCCTAGATCAACAGATTCCGTGTAACAAATGCTTACTATTAAATTTATTTACACATTCAAACAAGTTTTTTTCAATCCAGAATTTTTAGTTACCAAGAATCCTCTTTGTCAGTGAAAACTTGTTTTGTTTCAACAATAGGCATGATTTTTAAAAACTGCTCCACAATGTTTGTACGCATAAGCTTTATCCAAAAAAATGTTGTTTCTTGTAAAAATAAAGGTTTTAAAATACAACTCAAATTTCGCACCAAAACGCTAGAATAGTATAGCTCGCCCAATGTAAGTTGGCACTTGAGATATGCGCGAACATAAAGTAACAGACACTGCTTGAATAAAGATAGATATATTGAGCGGACTATTCTCGTACGACCCTCGCACTTTGCTTCAACATAGTCGAAGGTACATGCCGGCTGCTGAGAAATATTTATAATAATATTTAATTCTTTGTTATAATTATTGCTATATCACCTGAATTGTGGGTTCATAAATAATCACTTAACAATAGGGTGTTTACAAATATTTATTTATCTAAATAGGAGATTACAAAGTTAGTAGACAAATTTGAGTGTTCTTTTAGCCATTTTTGGAAATTTTCAACCTGAAATAAATACGTAATAATATTAACACATATATATTTCGAACTAATGTGGATCAACTCGGTATTACATTTTACGATCTAATAGTAACATTTCTACATCTTTTCCTTCCTATCGACTAGTTTAATATTTTAAAAATTACCAAATTAATAAAGGAACTGTTTTGCTTACCATCAAGAAGATTTTTTATTATTATTAATAAAAAAGGATCCTGCACTCTGAGCTAATAATTGTTATAAGGAATAAACACCGTTTGAAAACTTTAAAGTTGTCAATGGTAAAGCGAAGAGGACCGTAAAGTTAATGAAAGAAAAAAGTAATATATTAACTAAAGACGAAGATCGAAACCAATTTATAAATAAAACAAAAGCTTATGTTTTCTGTATTAAACATGGTTAATTTGATAAAATTACCTTGACCAAAGGTATAATGGGTTCCTGTCGGGTAGCTTCTTCCTTCATAAACTTTAATAGATTGGACACTAGTTCACGGCATTGACTACTTGAATGTTTATTTTTTAATTTACTTTTAAACTCCATTCTAATAATTATAACTAAACTATAAGCTGAAAGCACACCTTCTATAAACTAACTACTGATAATAGTTACCGTAACTAAAAACTACTACGCCACTGGAATTACTGCGATATTAACCGTTTGCGGTCAAAACAGAGACTGGAGTCCTCCATTTCAGTGAGTCTCGAGCGAACGGATGTTCTACCGCGCATCTCAGAAGTCCAAAGTCCTAGTGCTAACTTACACTGGGTGAGTTATAATGACATCGCACATCTGCAAATACTTCAAATATTTCACAGTTTGCAAAATAAAAATTTATTTTGATTACTAATTTGAATTATTTTGTGTGATAGTTATGAATTCTTTAACGAGTAAATATCATTTAAACAATGCAAAACCAGAAGATACGATAAAAGTTCGAACGATATACAAAATGGTTGACGCGTCACACGTTTGTGATGGGTGTTTTAGCTAAGATGGCGGATTGTCATATTTTGTATTTATATTTTTACTTTAAGAAATATAAACACAATTGTAATGTAAAAATAAGTTATTTCTTTAGAATCTTTGTAATCTATACAATTATTTCAGTTATTTTTAGTGACTGTCATTGTCTATCTAACACCTACAATTGTTTACGAAATTGAAAAATCTTATCCATTTTTGCATATTCCACACTCTTGGAAGTTTTCCGGCGAATTTCAAAAAGTTTTGTTGTTGTAAGCCAGGCTGCGGCCTATTATGTACCTATTAGTGCAGGAAATACGGAAATACCAGTAACTTCTTTCCATGTGTGGAAGGTTGTTTTCTATTGGAATTTAAAAATATCCAAACTTATTTTCTTTCCACTTAAGGAATATACTCTCTGAATCTCTCTCAATCTTGCTCAATTTTTCTCAATCTCTCCTAAACTATACCCTCAATCTATAAACTCCATCTTCTGGTTTCACTAAAAATCTTTAAACAAAAAACTTTTAATAAAAAAATAAGTGCTCAAAAGTCGCGATCAGTGCACATAATTTGCAATCTTAATAAGTTACGTATACAAATGATGTATCTCAGTTACTCGCTTATTTATATACATTTTTATAATTTATACTCCTGATGAAGCGAATCTTGAAATTTGCGAGTCTGGTCGAGTAATATATGTTATATAGTAGAGCCCATCGTATAATTAAAGTAAATGAAATACTAGAATCAGCTATTACTTATGAAATATTGGATAGATATGTTTATCAACAAACATATAAAAGTATTAGTAAGCATAAATATATATAGTTTTGATATTGATGATATTACATATTATTAGAAAAATAATTGAAAACTTAAACTCCACTAAGGTCAGATACCTGTCCGGAATTTAAATATAAATATATAGTGTGTGCGAAAATATTATGAAGATGTAATATACAATTCACTTTTAACTAGTATTAATAATCGCCAATATCGATCCTTTATAAGGCGATCCTACCAGGATAGTGAGTTTAAATAATAGATACAACTAAACACCCGATCCTTTTACAATAATTCTGTTATGGAATTTGTTAATTACTGGTTTTATTTGATGATTATCGAAATATTGCACTTAAAGTTTATTCATAGATGCGGCATAAATCTTCGTAACCCTTGCAAAACCAAGTAATATTAAAATATTATCGTGAACATGAATTTTTTTTCTATTTCTGTGTCGGGCAGGTAGCTTCACCCCATATCAGGACGAGTTTAGATTTTTCTATTGTCAAGTGATTCATTCTTAAATTCATATTAATTACGCCTAAGTTAGCCAAATAATTAATTTATTGCTTCGCCCTATTTATGAATAAATTGGAACAATTGATTAGTAATTGAATTGATCAAAATTTGTGAATGTTCAAAATTAAAATCGTTCATATTCAATATTTACCTAAACGTACCGTTTTCTTATCTAACCGCAACATTTTAGGGCCCTTTGAACAATTATTTTATCAGTTGTCCGATCAAATTGCTATGGCACTTAAACTCCCATTCTGATCTCCCTGATGACCTTACAACTCTCCGTAAAACCATTCTCTACCGACACAACAACGGCAATTAAGTCGTAAGTGAAGACCAGTTACGAGACTACTTTACAACACTGGAGAGTGCTTGTAAATCTCCTCCCGCTGCCATCGCGTCAGTGAGTAACTGCAATGTAAACTTCCTCGCAACTTCAGGAAATGACTTCTGTTCCGGTCTCGGAATCGCGACCCACCGGAACTTTTATTGCGGAACACGTTTATCAACTACGCCATGTGTCATAGCAGCGCCGTGAAAAGAAATACCTATGAGTTTCGAGTGGGGTTTCGTGTCGAGTAAAGAAGTTGTCATAAAGTTTTGAAATATTTCTTAACTTAGAATAAATGAAATTGTGTAAAACAATTGCTTACTTTTATTGTTTGATTAAATATACAGAGTGTAACAAAAATTAATCTGGTATCAAAAATAGGTTGATTGAATTATCTATGAACCGTTTTTGTTAAGAGTTTATATTAACGACAACCCGATCCATTAAATGGTGATCCTACCATAAGAGTTTCTATTCGCCATACACTCGAAGCTTAAAAATAGTCTAAAATATATCAATATTAAATTGGAAAACTTAGTTTAAAGTTCCGTGTTATTTAAAATCATTTCAAACGACCTCTATAAGCGCGCCACCAAAGCTGCTGACGTCATTGAGTATGATGCCCAGCTGTGCACTTGTATCGCCGGCCACAACAGAACGAAATTGGTAAAATTGTTAATACCTGTGTGCTTGCTAATACAGCTGCGACTCAATCATTAATCTGGCGACAATTTTCTACTTTTTGCGATGGGATAAGATATGAATTTAAGCCAGATACTTCTATACAGAACTTGAATGCTAAATTGCAAGACTGCTAAAATGTAACGAAGAAGACTACAAAATAGCGGTAGTTGAAACAATTTGAAAGATCACCCTAAAATGCTACAATATGTTTAATTCATCACGAGCTGCACGTAATGTAAATGTAGATTCCTACAAGCACAAGACAAAAAGAGATTATCAGCTTTTGATAAATCTTAAGTATTTGTAAGACGAAAATGAACTGGAAAGACTTACATCACATAATGCTGTTTGAATTAGCAACTTACTGCAAAACCACTTATTTCGTATTTGAAATTGAAAATAATAAAAATTAACTGGACGTATCGAGTAGGTATAATGCTCTTAACGAGACAAGGCGGGAACAATAAATTATGTTACAACGTACGCAAAATTGGGGTGTTGTGTGCAATTGGTGATTAAAGTATGGCATCTATTTTATATACAAACGTAACTAACCTATTATATGAAAACATTTCTTGCCAACCCCAATTATTCGTTGTTTAACCCCTTCCCCTCTTAAAAGGCTAAAACAGTTAATCGGTTGTTCCTCTTCAACCTGTTGAGATAAAAAAAATATAATTTCTACCAGATTGTCCGTTATTATATGAAGAACACGAAGAATTGACCGTTTAGTTAGTAAATGTTTCATCCTGATAATAATTATTAGAGAAAATTTACATTTCAAATATTCAGTCAATGGAAAAAACTTTCAGCTTTTTCATATTATCACTATCACTACCCCTACAGGGGCTGGTTATAATTCTTTAGTATCAAAATACAAATTGTTATTTTTTTAATTTTATTCAATAATAGGGAACTTTCCATTTTTTTTATTCAATAATATCATTAAGTGGCGTCTAAGAATGGCTTTTTTAAAAATAAATATTGATTAGGAAAATATAGTTTAAATTTCCGTGTTATTTAAAATCATTTCAAACGACCTCTAAAGCGCGCCAAAGCTGCTGACGTCATTGAGTATGATGCCCAGCTGGGTCCTCGTGTATCGATGTCGTGATGTCCATTCGAGGAATTTTTGGGGTTTCTTAGGGACACATTTTCGAGTGATTTTTTAAACAGCATTATAAAATTATTATGGGCATTTTATTCCGAATAATTTACATCAAAATAAAAAACGTATCAAATAAAATTTCACATAGTCAATCAGAATTAACCGAAAATACAAAGAAACACGTGGAAGCTCTCGAGTAAACAAGGGAATATTTTAATGGTATACTTCCGTTATTTGTCGCATGGACGCACGCGCAGTACCAAAATTATACTCTTCGACGTCACAACCAATCGAAATGCGTTTACAAAAGCTTCAAATAATTTGTATTTATCCGCATTTTTAAATCGTTATAGCGGCTGTTTGTGGAAAAAAATATTTTTTTTATGGCAGACGTTTTCATGCAATTTATATTCTTATGGTTTATAGCACATTTTTGATATTTAAAAATTTTGTCAAGTTCCCTATTGTACATCAAGTGTATAGTGTTCATCATAACCCATAAAAAAAATACGCGAGCATATAATATAAATAGTCAATCATAAAACTCGACCATCAACGAGCGAAAACGAGGTGGGTCGCTAGTATACTTTAAGTAAGTAGTAAAAATTTCTGTACATACAATTAAATTTGTGAGGACGTATAAGTGTTTTTTCGCCTACCTTACCAAAGAACTAATCATATGAACACCAAAAATAGGGCAGAAAATATTGTTTAGCAGCCCAAGGACGATTATTGTAGTTTTTAACCATTTGTCACTTGAGAACTTTGACATTTCACGTAAATTTTCATTAAACGTCAGTGTAAATCAAAGTTTTTTGTTATATTTTCCTATTTTTTTGTTAATTTTGTAGGCGAAAAATAATTTTTTCTACTAGCGTGCGGAAAAGTCTACTTTTACGCACTCATTTTAGTGTTGAAAGAGTCACTTTTCCGCACTAGTCACTTAGTGCGGAAAAGTGAATTTGTTAAGTTTTTGGGGAGTATACTGACATTTGAATATTTAAAATATATATATTTGTATGGTTGTAGTTTACAAAATGACTGAAAAATTAAGAAATTTATAGAATTCTGCTATAATTTTTAATAAACAGAAAAGTATGTTTCAATAATTTTTTAATGGCCCTGGTGTAAGCCTCATCAAATAATAATAAACATCTGACATTTTTTAGAAATGTTTCTTTATGTTAACTTTTGGGTTTTTTCCGTACGCTAGTAGAAAAAATAGTGTACCTAACACGTGTCCAAAGTGACTTTTCCGCACGCGATTGCTGGCCGAACTCCGCTGAATTGCGAAAAGTATCACTTTCCGCACTGGTTAGGTAAATGACTATTTTCTACGTTCATGCAAAAAACAAAACTTTATTGAACTCTAGTTGAAAAAACTAGTTCTTTATTGCACTCATCTGTCATTTTACTTAGCGTTTTGTCATCATGACAAACATAAGCATTCAAATCGACGCCATTTTTAGTCCATTTAGAGCAACCTAAATAACACATTTTTTGGTATTTGCATGCACGTAGAAAAAATATTGTATGCTACTCGTGCATAAAGTGTCTTTTTTTCACTCATGGAATAATTTTTCCATTCGTGAAAAAAAGCACCACTTTATGCACGAGCTGCATACAATATTTTTTCTACGTGCACTAATGTGTTACACATGCAGGAAACGCATTTTCAGCCCTTGTGGCACAATATACTATTACTGCCCAGTTAAACATATCGTGGACATAAAAACAGTGCTGCATAATTTTTGTTTTAACATTCTCATCCCATGTGCATCCGAAAGTTTTGTTGCTTAAAACTTTCTCAGGATAACGTCAAATAAAACCCACTCGCATATTTACATATGGAAAACCGTTGTCTTCATCGATACATCCGTATAGCTGAAACTGATTTCAAATTCAAATAATATTATTACGTTGGTGCCTTCAGGGGATATTTCCATATCCACAAAATCTCGAAAAGTTTTCCTTGTTATATTCAACATTGCGAAACTGTGATCAGAGGGGCAAAAAAATCGTGTAACCAACGTTGAATTTGGTTTAAATTTATATCCGGTGATTTTTCACGGTAACAAACTACTTGTTCCACATGAGGTATTTCGATCAGATTGGAAATATACGAATCGTGTTTTTTTTTCTGTGTTAACGTAGCGAAAGTAATTTGATTTTTGTGAGTTTTTTTCCGGAAAATTTATAAAATATGATGACCTTATGGGAAATTATATTTGTCTTCGGATTCTCACCTGTATTGAAAATATATTTCAAGTGAATTATAAACTATTTTTAGCGCCATTTGCACCGACTCACTGTTTAAATGTATTAACTTAACTAACTAAGTAGAGCTTAAAATGTGAGACACCCTTAAAAATATAACCCTTGCCCCATGTCAACAGCTTAGCTAAGTAGCCATGCAGTTTGGCATCAATGCACATTCTAGGAAATTTTTAGTTTAATTTAAGTGATTGGTAACAATTTTTCGATTTCATTTGCCATTATTTGTTTATGGCATTTGTTTCTAGTTTGTTGTTTGATTTGGGTGTGATTATGATTTGGCTTTTTTTATTTATTCGATGAATTATTGAATACAAAATGGAAAATAAGTCTCTCAAAAGACCTAGAGGTCCTAACTATACCGAAAAAGAAAAACAGTTCCTTATAAATATTATATTTCAATATAAAGACATAACAGAAAATAAAAATCTTCTATCAAACTTAAAAGAAACAAAACAGTTTTTTTACGAAAACTAAATGTCTTTAAAAAAGTTAAACTGTCCATTGTGTGGAAATAATTTGGCCGAACAAATTCCCGTTTCGTAAACCATGTTCTATTATTTCTGAGGGCCATTTGCACCATCTATCCCTAAAACTGATACTTAGTAAAGTATCACTTAAATATAAGGGTCACTTATATTTATGTTCTTTTGCACCATTCAGATTTTTACCTGGTTTAACTAAGTAATACTTAAACTAAAGAAGATGTGGCATCGTTGGAATTTTATAGTTATTTTTCCATTCTTGTATTGGCACTGGTCATGTTTTGAAGATCATTTTTATTATTGTCGCTTGTCGCATTTGTCAATCTAAGTTTAAAGTTAGGTTAGTTTATAATTTCTTTTTTTTTAAGAAACGTGCTTTTAAAAATATAGATATGGAAAATAGTAAGTACTTAGCTATAATTAATTCTTCTATTCTTGAAATAACTGTAAATATTTAAGATGAACCACATGGAGACCATTTTGCAAAGAGGCAGCGAGATGTTAATTAGAGTGAGCAAGAAGAACAACTGCTGCTCAATTTAGTTTTCCAAGAAAAGCATATAATTGAAGAAAACTGATGCGGTGACGTGAAGAGAAAAGGAAGCAAGCTGGAAGAGAATCACGTCTTCTTTTAAATCCATATCCCCAAATCAAAATCTTCGCAATATGGATTCTCTAAAAAAACTGTATGAGAATCAGAAGAAACAAGTGCGAAAGAAAAAGCTTCCTTTACCCGAACAGGAGGTGGTGAGGGGTATGTTGTGAAAGATCCCTCAACAGAGTTAACGTTAGCCATCATGAATGGAAAAACGGTACTTGGGTTGGAAAACAGTTTTGACTGTAATGCTCAATCAAATGTCCCACTTGAAACCCCAGAATATGATATTCAATCAAAAAAAAAAAGGTGAGCGGTCGTCGGACCGCCGACAGAAGCTTGCTTCTTATGCATAATAGAATGCGAGGTTGGGAAAACCATCAATAAAAATACACGCAATAGAATGCGATGTTGGGAATTACATTAGGCCCAGTACGTTCTACTAAGTTTTATTTCATATTTTATTGACCATTTTTTCAAAATTTTGACAATTTTTGACAATTATTGACCATTTTTTCAAAAATTTTGACAATTTTTGACCATTTTTTCAAATTTTAACAATTATTGACCATTTTTGACAATTATTGACCATTTTTGACAATTATTGACCAATTTTAATAGTTTTGACAATTATTGACCATTTTTGACAATTTTTTAGCTTTTTGACAGGTTCTGACAATTATTGACCATTTTTCAAAAATTTTGTCCAGTTTTCAAAAAATTTTAACAATTATTGACCGTTTCTGACAGTTTTTTATAATTATTGACCATTTTTTCCAAATTTTGACAATTTTTGACCATTTTTGACAGTTTCTGACAATTATTGACTATTTTTGACAATTTTTCAAAAAATTTGACTATTTTTCAAAAATTTCGACAATTTTAAACAATTATTGTTAGGTTAAGTGTCACTTAAATACCTTTGAGGGCCGGTCTAACTACCGCTTATATTTAGGGAAACTTACTGTCAGATAAGTGACACTTACCGTTTGGTGCAAAGGGTCAGGTTTCCCTTTAGCGATTTAAGTGTCACTTAAGTTTCAACTGAAGGTTGTGCAAATGGCCCTACACATCTAAATCATCGTTGAAAATATTAATTTTCTTATTAAAACACAACAAACCACCAGGCAGTAAGCAACTTTTAGATAAACAGAATTTAAGTTTAAGGGAGGTTTAAGGCAGGTTTAAATTGAGTTTGACATACGGTGCAACAAAAATATTAACTTTAAGAGGCCCTTAACCCTAAGCTTGACTTGAAATAGTCTGTGCAATTGGCTCTTAACGCCTAATCCGCATCAATACTTATCAAGACTGATTGCGGCTCTGCTGTTTAAATTTTCCATTTCAAGTCTTGATAGTCGTGTACTTCAAAATGTATGTGGAAACTTTGATTGTATTATGCCCGTTTGCACCGTTAAAAATTTAAGCATGCCATTCGTAAGTTGTGCTTAACTTTAAGAAGAACTTAATTGTCTCGCATTTTAATGTCTGCAATTTTAATTGTCTGCAGATTAAGCATTTCGTAGTAAAGAAGCACTTAACGCATTGCGTACATGACAACACTGAGAAAATCTAGTAACTTATTAGTGACTATTAAGATTTGGCTTATAAATTCAAAGAAAACAACAAAATTCAGACATTAGCCATAGTTATCAAATGCCCAGTGCAGACATAAAATCGAAGTGCTGCTAGGTACTGATTCATGAAAGACAGACTGTTGCTTCTGTAACAATAGTTGATCATTTGGTCTTGTAGGTCTCCTTATTAGGTAATATTTTACTTCCTCCATTAATCGTAAAACCCATAAACAGCATTGCTTTGTCATTTGAAATCTTTGATAAGATGCACATTCTTATGTCGTGGAAATGATCAGATCGAGTGTAAAGCATCTCGGAAAGTCTATTATCTCGAGGATATCAAAATCAACCTCAACAAGCGGGAACTTAATATTAAGTCCTTTTTAACTAGTTTAAGGAATACTTAGAGAGCGGTGCAACGCAAACTAGTCTTTTTAAGATTGATTAATTTTAAGACTGTCTTAAAGTAAACGGTGCAATCGGGCATTAGTGTAAGCAAAAGTGGCTGTATACGGTCCTAAACACCCAAGGCACATAATTCGGAATTTCATTACTGCTGACTGTAGAGAATTAAGTGATTAAAATAACCGAACACTCGTGTTCTGGTATATGATTAACAACCCCAAACAGATAGAGTCGTTTCTTCATCCTTCTTCTGTGTAACCGACGTAAAATTATGCACTGGAAAAGTATGACTATACTTATACAAATTATTCACATCACTGACTCGACATACTCAGTAAGAAAGGAAATATTGACGTGTCTGGTCTGGATTGGACAAGACAAGACTGGACTGGCTTTGTGCAAAATGACCCTCAACATTCGTCTGTAGTATCATATTTTGAACGGTTCGATGTTACTTATTTTTGTTAACTCTAATGTTTACCTTTTGCTGCAATACTATAAATTACTCCAGGATCATTAGCTTTCTCAAACTCAACTTTATGTTAGTTTATATAGACGACCTCTTATGATATAACTTTGTTTTTCTTGGTTCTAACATAGTTTTAATGTCACCCATGATCGCCTATAAATCGTTGGTATGGTTGGTATGCAACTTAGTTATCTTATCTAGAGGTGTAGGTGTATATATCACAATGGACTCTCATCACTAGAGTAGCAGAGACGAGGACGAGTAAAAACATCGTCTCCATCTGCACAACAAGGGGAGGAATAGCATCCCATTTAATATGGAGAATGACGGTTGGCGAACTCCTTTGTTGCTTGACTGACCACAGAATATTCTTCCAAGGATATGCCGATGACATTGTCATAACAGAAAGGGGAAAATTCGAGAATGCCCTTTGTGACATCGTACAAAGGGGATTGAACTATACGAATAGCTGGTTTAGGCAGGTAGGACTGAACATTAACCCCATCAAAACCATCTTGAAAGCCCTCACGAAGAAAAAAGAACTCAACGTCAAAACCGTTAAACTTCATATAAGCGGGGTTGAATGGAGATAAGAAGTCAACTATCTAGGTCTGACCCTGAACAGTAAACTCATGTGGAACAAAGACGAAAAGCACATTACATACAAAGCTAAAAAGGCCCTAATGATGTGCAAAAGCTGGCAGTTGTAACCCAAGGATCCTGAGCTGAATGTACACAGCCATAGTGAGACCAATCATCACTTATGGACTTATTGCGTGGAGTAGTAGGACTATATTGACGACGACAGACAAACTCCAGAATTCAAAGAAATTCGATACGGAATTCAGTAGGTCTGGAATCCCAGCACCATTACCAGACTTATACAGAGGGCACAAAAGCAATAGAAGGGTTGGGATAGGAGTGTACGGGCCAGCAACCAAACACTCCAAATGCTTGGAAAAAATCCAAAGTATCTTTTAAACGGAAATTCACGCCATAGGAAAGTGTGCCCAGTTCAATATGGATGAAAATATAGGCAAAGGATTATCATCATGTCGGATAATTAAGCAGCCATTAAAGAACCGAGTTCCTGAGTAATCAATTCTAAAATGGTATGTAAATGCTTAGGAAAAATGAGCTAGGTGAGAACAGCATAGTCACCTTACTGTGGATTTCAGGACGCACAGAAATAGAAGGAAATGAAATAGCAGAAGAACTAGCGAAGAGAGGGGAACACCGTCTTGGGGGCTGGAATCCGCGGTATCAGCTCCAATGTAATATTGGAAGAAATAGGCAACGCCGTAAAGAAGAGGAGATCTGACCTTTGGAAAGATCTAGTATGGCTAAGACAATCAAAGATAATCTTGCCTAAGCCAGAGTAAAACTGCACCAAGAGTCATAGCAATACAAAATTCTAGGAAACAACACTTAGGAGACTACTGGATAATAGAGGGACACTTACCTAAACGAAAGCCTGTGGATATCTTGAAATTCCTCCAGGAAAAAGTTCTAAAGTAACTACTAGTTTTCTGAGACTTTCCTCAATAACTAAGTAGAAGAAAGGGAGCGTAATCAGTTCAGTTCTCAGTGAATGTCACCCCAAAATACATACATTGTTATCTTCTCTATTCGAACGTATTGTCTTCGTATCTTCTGCAATTGAGCCAATATTTGTTTTTCTGCTCTATAGTGATGAGCAAAGTAAGACCAAGTATTTTTGTGATGTAAATTATAAATGTTGGATGAATTAACGACGCATTGTGTGTTTTCGATCGTTTTAGACTGTATTCTTATGTGTTTTTGTCTGTATTTGAGAGGAAGAGGATGGAAAATGGTCCAATTGCACGCCAATTTTTGTTTTTAGGTATATTTGAGTGGTTTTGTGAATTATTAAGTCATCTTGTGTGCTTTTCAGTGGAATTTAGGATTTTTGAGTGATTTCGAGCTCCGTTGGCCGTTTCGGAGTGTTATTATGTGAAATTGTGCGTTATTAGATGAAATAACGTCGCATTGTGTGTTTTGCATCATTTTAGACTCTATTCGGAATTATCATGATCCAATGATGAAACTTTCCACCTATTTTGCCTATTTACCTATTTTGCCCAACCCAAGTTATAACAAATATTCTGATAGTCTCCTCTTTACTACAGAAGTTACAATTTTTAGTTTAGTCTTCCGTTTTGGTAAAAATCGGATAGAAATTAATCAATTCTACTACGTACAAACATTGTTATACTGTTTAGTATGAACAAATAATTAAACAAAGTAAAAAATACCTAAGATCGTATAACGTGATCACGAGTTCATTGGATTTTATTACAAGAGAGGAACCAGGTATTATTTAAAAATAATAAACCGGTTAGAATATATTTAGCGTCTTTATGCTTTTTCACCAACTCGTTATACTTGATTAAACATTATACTTTTCTGATTGATATTCGTCTGAATTCGGTAGAAAGAATTCAGTTCCATAATATGGATGTAACGGTTATAAAATGGCATTAAATAAATTGCAATGCTGCAACATTCCGAAAGAGGACCCGAAATCGGTTTCATCATTGATTCTCTTCCTCTTCTCCTTTTTATACTCCTCTTTTTTTTATTGGCAATAAAGGTCCAACTTCACTGCATGTCACGATAAGAGCCCTTTTATCACGCTCCAGGGAATCGATTTCGACTAATAAAATACAGAAAGGAAAACGTCATGTTTGTAGAGCACTATTACCGCTTGTGGGATTCGCCAGACTATTTTTCAATGCGATACCATCGTTGTTTCTTTTAACAAGACACGAAACTGATCCGTCTTCAATTTCAGTTTTGATCTTTGTCGAAAGATCAGTGGTGTAGGTACAGATGCAAAAAAGATAAGACTTGTTTTATTATATCGACTATACTTATGTTGTTTTTATGTCAGTAGTGGTTACCGATTGTTGCAAAACTATATATACAGAAAGGAAAAGATATGTTACAAATTATAGAAGAAGAAACACTACCAAGGGACTGGCAAAAAGCACTAATTGTACCAATTTCTAAGAAAGGTGATGTGAAAGACTGCAATAACTATCGTGGAATAACATTAATTAGCACCGCCATGAAAATATTGGAGAAAATATTGGAGAAAAGAATCAGTTCGACAATAGAAAATACACTGGAGGAGTCACAGAGTGGATTCAGCAGTGGAAGAAGTACCCAAGACCACTATTAAATAGTTGACAGAAAAAGCAGTATAAGAAAAAAAGGAGTGGCTTTTCTGGATCTAAAAAAAGCCTTTGATACAGTACCTATAGAAAAAATGTGGAAAATATTAGCAGAAAGGGGATTAAATACAAAAATGATGAAAATAATACAGAACATCTATGAGAAAAATGAGAACGCAGTCATAAAAAATAACAATATAACAGAAAATTTCACTACAAATATGGGACTAAGACAAGGAGGGAGCCTAAGCCCTTTGTTATTTATTATTTACATGGATGAGATCATTAAGAAATGCACAAAACTAAGTAAAAAAGTATGTGTGGGACATTTGCAATTGTGCAGGGTGAACATCAGTGAAGGAGCATTTGCAGACGATGTTATATTAATAGCAAAAAATGAAAAAGAACTACAGGAAATCATAAATGTGTGGAATACAGTAATGGTAGACATGGGAATGAGAATAAACAAAAACAAAACAAAAGAACGGAGTTGAATATTTCCAGTACCTTGGAACAATAATAGACGAAAACGGAACACAGGAAGCAGATGTTAACAATAGAATAGTTAAAACTAACAAATACCAAATTGATAAATAAAAAAGAAATATCCAAAGACAAAGTATTAACATGGGTGTTAACAGGACAACAAAAAAGTAAAATACAGGCGACAGAGATGAAATATTTAAGAAGAGTAAGATGTGTAACAAGAAATGATAGAATAAAAAACATAGATATAAGAAAAGACCTGGGAATACAATCAACCTTAGACTTTATAGAAGAAAGACAACTACAATGGTGGGGACATTTACAACGTATGGATGAAGGAAGACCGGTTAAGAGAATGTGGAAAGCAAAAATTGAAAAATAAAAAAAGGGGCAGATCAAGGAAAACTTGGGATAAGGTAATAGCTGGATTACTGGATAAAAGAGGAAGAGGCTGGAAAGAAGCGAATGACTTAGCTCAAAATAGGAAAGAATGGAAAATATTAGTGAAGGAAGACTAACTGCAGCACTCCCTACACCACTAGGAGGTAGAAGGGCTTTAAGATTATATATACACTGTGTTCATTTGAAAAGGACCCACCCTTAATATTTCAAAAATGGGACATATTAGAAGGAAATGCCGAAACACGTCAACCTTTAACTTGGGGGGGACACTTTTTGGCGCTAATGTCATAAACGTCAGATTCACCCCCTCCCTACTGGAGACACCCCTTACATTTTTCAAATGGCATTAGGTATCAAGTCACACCTCATTTAAAAGGTCTGGTAAATATCTATTCAATCATTTTGTTTTGCCTTCAATACCAGCCTTCCATTGTTATTTAATCGTTGTTTAAAATTGGCTCTTTTTCAACTTTTATTGCCTGAATGTTAACGGTGGTCACTTTGACACATGATTAGATAGCAGTTTTTTCTTGTTAACAGTTGTCACTTTACTATTTGTAAATTTTTATTCTTTAAAGAGTCTTTCTATCATAACACAATAAGGGGGCATACGAAAAAATGCACAATTCATGTCCAAGTCCCCTTTCTATATCCTCTCTTACTTTCTTCCTCATACTCTCTGCCTCGGCTTTCGTCCACTTCCATTCCCACTCTTCCAATAAATCCTTTCTCCCTTTCCTTATATCCGTCTCCACATACCTATGTAAGCTCAAGCTTTCTTCATCCTCCAGCACCCTCCAACTACTCACTCTTTCCCCCAGCCATTCTACTTGTAAGCACTGCTACTGATTAATTCAACGTGATTCCGATATTTCTCAAACTGGTAATTTTTAGTTTTTTTGCGATCTACTCTAGACTCAATTTATTATTTCTTTGATGAATTTTTAAATACTGATGAATTCAAATATGACAACACTTAAATTAAAAATTCTACGGAGAAGATTTGATGTTTCTGAATTTAATTTGCGTCATTTGGAAAAAATATGTTCCTGAAATACAGCAATAGATTAATCTGTACTTAAATTAATTAGCGATGTAAGAGGGAGCGCTCATGATCTCCCGAACGTGATACAAAAAGCGAGGTAGGTTTATTTGACCGCCGGTGTGCGGGGATGTGATGCGAAAACTAGGGTGAATCCCCTTTTGTCCCAACGGTATAACTCTACGAGAAACTTGACTCTGATCTTTCTTTTGATAGATGCGGAAAATATTTACAATTTTTGGAAAATCTATCCATCCACGGAAAATATTCTTTTTAACAAACTTATACATAAAAAAGGTTCTCTTCTTGTCTTCAATATATATTGCAATGTTTTTGTTATTTATTTAAACAGTGTTTACTTGTGGGATAAAATTATACACACTATAGCTAATTACTATCTATTTATTTAAAGAAACACACACTGTATTAAACTTAATTTATATACACACTTTACTTAATGTCTACTAATTTATTTACACTCGGTATATTAGTTCTAATTTATTTTCACCACTTGACTATTACACTATTTATCTTCACTATTTTATTCACTGTCCGATTACTAAGAACTTCTGTGAACTAACTCTTTACTGCCTGTTTCACTAATTCTCTCGAACTATCTGTTTCAATAATAATTCACGCACTCAAAAATCCGCTTATATATAGTCCTTCTCAACTCTAGAAAATTCGAGTACCTTCCGCACTCGCCCTATGCACAAACAAAGCGAATGTTCTCGAAAGGAGCGCAGCCACCAAAATTTACACTCGAGGGACAGGACCGGCTTTGAGTTGGTGACCTCGCAACAATATTTTATGTATGTTCAGGCATATCTTCTTTGTTTATGAACCGATTTCAATTATTTTTCTTACCTTGGGTACAGTATAACTTCACGGTGATTCCATTGTAATTTCATTTGTACCTTGGACTTGGACTATACACCATCACCATGATCTCATTGGATCAATTAATAAATTGCAATATACAATTCAGTTGGAATATTGAATGAAATCCCTTTGGAGACATGTTTAAATGACCCACCGATTAATCAATACAATTTTAACCGGGCTTTCAGTTAACAATTGTGTATGAATCAGAATGTGAAATATCGTATCCTAGACCGGTAACACTATATAAATCATAACCATATACAATCAACTATTAATTATTAGAATTAATCAATTTATAAAATTAGTATGAATGAAAAGCTTTAAACTTCCAATAGATATGTGACGATGAGTAACTTTGGAAGAATCATCTCTACTATCCTTACTAACATCCGTGGTTTTGGACTAATAAACTTAAATAATACACCACAGTTTTAAACTTGACTGTTCCCGAAATATTTATATGCATTTACAATTATTACACATTGAGATAAAGAGTGTTTTGTTCTAAAGCACATTAAAGATAAATACCGCACTTTTCTCCTTTGCTTTACGTCTTTGCAACCTTAAGAAAGTGAATTATTTTGATTTAATCGGCATATGATGATCGTAGGAAAAATAGCGATGAGCACGTGTGTTACAGGTCAAAAGTTACATGCAAACACTTACTCAATATGCCAAAGTTTACCAACAAATTATAATGAAAATAAATAAATATTAGGACTTACTCTTCATATTTGTGTTTATTTTGTATTTTACTAATACTACTTTTACTTAGTATTCGTAATTGACCTACATTTCCTCTTTTAAATCTTACATATACTCCATCTTCGGAAGTTCATCTTCCAGACTTTCATATCCACTTCAATTCCCTAGAAATATATGTACAAATAGAAAATGATTCTTAAGTAGTGATTGCGAGCAATATCAGTTTCAGAATATAAGGTATTTAGTGTTAAAAATAAAATATATTTCTCAAAGGTTCAAATGTTTACATTTGGATCATCTAGGTTACATTGACATCTGTCAGACCAAGAAGATAAAATAAAATAAATTGATTGATAATCAGATATGATCAATCAATCAATCATTAACAAAGAGGTAGTTGTACAAATTCAGTACATTCTTTATCCTTTTCCACCTTTGTAAATTTACATATAGCATATCTTTTGAACTCTTAGAAGGTACTGGTAAAGGAAAAGAACCAACCAATCAGGACAGGTTGTGATCAAGGGAAGAGAGATATCGTCTCATTTTGCTTTTTGGATGCTTTAAGAGCACCTAACGTTAATTTAACGAAGTTTTTTGTAATTTACAAAAAGTTTTACAAGGAAGAGTTTCCAAGGTTCCTTAGAACTGGAATCTCAACCAGTGGGTTGGATTCATTCTTTTAAAATAAATTGTAATTACCCTAACATGGCTTGTTCCACTTAAAGGCCACCCACCATCAACGGTAAGTTTGTCGACCACTCACTTTTATGTGATTATATTCTGAATACTGGCTCAATATCATTCACTTACGTTTATTTCTATTTCAGGCCTTCAATTTCAATTTCATCTTTCAATTTCCATTTCACTTTCAACTTCAACTTTCCATTTCAACTTTCAACTTCGTTTCCAATTTTCACTCTTCTGACTTGAATTCTTATTTTGGGATTCGACTGGTTCTCACATCGTTGATGACCTCTGGATCATCATAGGACAACTGTTACCCCGATCTATACGTGTGAGGACTATACTTTTGGTATTCAACCCCTACACGTCCTAACCTTTAGCAAGAGGTTATTCCAGGTAACATAGGTTTAAGTAAATCCCTAGGGCTTCTCTCCAACCACTTCGTATTCTACCAAGAATAAATTTATCAGGATTTTAATTCATACCTTTTTATATATTTACCTTCAGTAATCATTGTATATACGATATAGTAAATCTAAGTAAATCATAAATACTGTGAGTCCTAGGTATGCATACTTTGGGTGATTTTCCATAAATTCATATATATTATAATTATACTCAACTAAATTTTTCTCAAATTTGCACGTGGTTATAATTTTAGACATAAGTCAACGTTCAAATGTGATATTTGAAGTTTAAGTATATCGGTGGTTCTCACCATAGATAACCCACATGTTCCCTGCCTTGAATTGAGGGTGAAAATACAGCACGTTTGTGCCAGCATTACGCCAAATAATCTTGGAGATATGAGATCAAATCTTTATGACAGATTTGGTTATTGCCTGGTACAGCAAGGTGGTTTATTTGAGCACTTAATTCATTAAAATTATGTTAACCTTTAGAACGGATTTTTAGTTTAATTTTTTCAAGAAGTTCATATTTTATGTTTAGAATAAGTATCTACTTATTTTTTTTCAATTCAATTTATTAATGGAATCGATTTTTAGTCTTTTATACCCAATTACTTTATTATTTTTATCTCAAGAATAAATGTTTTATTTTCAAGTTACAATGGCTAAAATAATATCCTATTGTAGTTAGAAATTAATTGTCAGCTTGGTCAGAAACGATCAAGTTGACAAAAATGAATTTTAAGATATACAGGTTACGTAAAAACGAGTGTATTTTTTTATTTCTTTAACAACCTCACTCCTTCCATGTTGGGAAACTACTGAACACAGTGAACCTACTCACAGAGTGAGGAGTCAGTCTCTGCTGCAGCGTTGACAGTTTAGAATGTTTGGTACTTTCTAAGTAATAAATGCATGCATTTGACTTTTAACACCGGATAACGGTGTATTTAGTGGGAGAAAATCGTGATTGGTAATATTGACTTTTGAAAAATAAGTGAGATCAACACAAATAAGAATAAAATAATGGAGTTCAAGAAAAAATTTTAACAAATTACAATCTGCAATAAATAAAATCCGTGCACTGCTTTCGATTTAACAATTATTGGTATTTAACATTGTTGCCGCTTGAAATGCCGTTGAAAATTTTAAAACAACGATAGACAAAAATTAGGAATAATTTCTACAGATAAGTACATTTGGCAACACAACAGTTAAAATAAATAGGAGGGGACTGAATACACGCCCAACTGTTTTGGTAGAGGGGACGACACATTGCTGGGCTAACAAGTCTCTCTCTTTCACGTAGTTTTGCTCATATTTTCCTTGTCGTACTTGTATAAGTCGCAGCGTAAGAAAGGGATTTTCGCAATCTGTATACTGATTGAACGAGCACCTACCTCTAAAAGATTCCAATTTTTCGTCAATGGTTAGATATTGGGAAGGAGAATAGGCCGCCTTACAGTTATCAACAAATTCATCAAAAAGTCCTCTAATTGGCGCTAACTTATCGTTCTGCAGCCTTTCTTGTCTGTTTTCAATATTGTCAAAGCGCAAACAGCATAGCAAAAACTGGAAACGTTTCAGGAACTTACTGTTTGGACCCTCACTTTGTGGAATCTACTCATATTACTTTTTTAAATGAAACTAAGTGTTTCTAATTTCCACTATTTAATGAGAAAATTTTAATAATTATCAATAAGTATCTTAAAATTTTCATAATTTTTTCATTAAATAGTGGAATTAATTAGAAACACTTAGTTTCATTTAAAAAAGTAATAGTTTTAGGAACATTGTGGTTCTGAATATGTCGATACCTGTGACATCGGCCTGCCCAAGTCGTTTAAGTTCTGACGATTTGAACGAAAAAGTCCAGGTAAATAAAGCAACCCTATAACTGCCTTGATTTCAGAAACATTGGTTGGTTGAACAAAAAAACTTATCTTTATAATTTTCGGATTTTTGCGCTATTTTGATATTTGTAAATTTGGTAATATCGTCAAGCATCCTATCGTTAAAAAAAGGTTCCAACATTCGTATGCGCTTTTAGCATTTTTTGCATAGGGTTTAACGCAGGGTAAGTGACTTACTATGTTTTCTTTTCTGGTTCGCACTCGAGTATTTGGCACTGTCTTGCTCCATTTGGTACCGTCTTTTGCACTTCTGCACTTTCTTCTTGATCTTCTGTAACACTAACTTCCTCTTCCGTCTTACTTTGTTGCTCTTCTTGTTCATTGTTTATATTTTTTTCTGGCAGCTTCTTCTTCATCTTCTGTAATTTCTTGTTCAGTATCTGTATTATGATCACTTTCGCTTACATGATCCACATCATCTTCGCTATCCGAATTTATTATTTCATCGTCTGATGGAACATCTGCCCATAGTGCTAATAACTTCTGTTGTTCCTTTTCGTAGTCATCAAAAGACTACCGTATTTGGTAAGGTGGGGTGTGGCACTCCCAAATCAACTTATCACACGTATAATTACCAACACCGACCAGCCGTCACTGAACTACGCTGGGAGTCGCCACTAGGAATGGAGAACTATCGATGGCGTATCGATATCTATCGATATTTTTGACTATCGAAAAAAATCGATAGTTTTCGGTACTATCGATAGTTGAGATGTTTAGGTGAAGAACATAAATATATTTTGAAAGCTGATATGGAATAAAAATGGGACGAGAGAGAGAGAGAGAGAGAGAGAGAGAGAAAGAAACATGAGAGAGAGAAATAAAGAAGAGAGAGGATGGGAGAGAGAGGGGTGGGAGAGGGAGGGAGAGAGATGGGAGAGAGAGAGTGATATATGGAAGAGATAGAGAAATATAAGAGAGAGAAAAATGGGACAAAGAGAGAGAAAGATGAGACAAGGAGAGAGAGAAAGAAAGAGAGAAAGAAAGAGGGACGGGAGGGAAAGTGAGAGATGGGAGAAAGAGAGAGAGTAAAGAGAGAGAGAAATAAAGATGAGAGAGGGAAAGGGATGGGAGAGAGAGAGAGAGAGATGGAAAAGAGAGAGAGAGAGAGAAAGAAAGATGAGAGAGGGATGATA